>JAJTUV010000078.1:0-105000 GCA_021653895.1 Mastomys natalensis
CCCAATTCAGCGAAACACTGAAACAATCACTTCTCAATGAAGCTTTTCAGTGTATACAGAAGGAATAAGAATTTGATTTTTAAACATTGTTTGTGGCCCTTGGCTGCAATAAGGCATCATTTTTGAATTTCTGAAACAAGTTAAAACTTTCATTAGAAGGTCCTTTAAATTCAGATTTCCATCATCTTTCCATTTAAAAACCAAGCTTCTAAATGTAAAGAGAGGGAAGGAGGAGGGAGTGGGTAGAGAATTAGGGAGGAAGAGAGGAGGGGGTAAGGCATGGGACAGAGAGAGAGGAGGGGGTAAGGCATGGGACAGAGAGAGAGGAGGGGTAAGGCATGGGACAGAGAGAGAGGAGGGGTAAGGCATGGGACAGAGAGAGATGAGGGGTAAGGCATGGCGCAGAGAGGAGGGGTAAGGCATGGAACAGAGAGAGAGGAGGGGGTAAGGCATGGCGTAGAGAGGAGGGGGTAAGGAATGGGACAGAGAGAGAGGAGGGGGTAAGGCATGGCACAGAGAGAGGAGGGGGTAAGGCATGGCACAGAGAGAGAGGAGGGGGTAAGGCATGGACAGAGAGAGAGGAGGGGTAAGGCATGGAACAGAGAGAGAGGAGGGTAAGCGCATGGGACAGAGAGAGAGGAGGGGGTAAGGCATGGCGTAGAGAGGAGGGGGTAAGGCATGGGACAGAGAGGAGGGGTAAGGCATGGGACAGAGAGAGAGGAGGGGGTAAGGCATGGGACAGAGAGGAGGGGGTAAGGCATGGGACAGAGAGAGAGGAGGGGTAAGGCATGGGACAGAGAGAGAGGAGGGGTAAGGCATGGAACAGAGAGAGAGGAGGGGTAAGGCATGGGACAGAGAGAGAGGAGGGGGTAAGGCATGGCGTAGAGAGGAGGGGGTAAGGCATGGGACAGAGAGGAGGGGTAAGGCATGGGACAGAGAGAGAGGACGGGGTAAGGCATGGCGTAGAGAGGAGGGGGTAAGGCATGGGACAGAGAGAGAGGAGGGGATAAGGCATGGCGTAGAGAGGAGGGGTAAGGCATGGGACAGAGAGAGAGGAGGGGTAAGGCATGGGACAGAGAGAGAGAAGGGGGTAAGGCATGATTGAACTACTCAAACATTCTCAAATCCTCACCATACCAGGCCCATCAACTAGACAGGCTGGAGGTCGAGAAGTTCTGTATGCTACAGAAATAACTGTTACACAGAAAGTTTAGGACACTGGCTCCACAGCTCTAACTGTAATATCTAATAAGAACCAAGAAATTCATGGCTCAGAGAGATCCATGCTCTATAAAAATCAACCAGTACTCTACTCATGTAGCAGCATAAAGATGATCTGGAAGACTTGGCGGATGGTGATTGAGTCAAGGCGGAGGGGCTGGGCCTGGCAAGGGCAATCGAGTGCTTTTTAAATTAATTTCAAGGCTTCATCTCAAAGTGACAAAGACAATGTTAATGATACAACACGCAGGCACACACAGACACACACATATAGACACACACATACAGATACACATAGACACACCAGACACACACACACAAACATAAACACAGGCACACACACAGAGACACACACATACAAACACACACAGACACAAACAGACACACACACAAGCACATACAAACACACATAGACACACACATACAGACACACACACATATAGACATACACACATATAGACACACACAGAGACACATAGACACACACAGACAGCCACATCCCCACACACACAGACAGACACACACATACACAGACAGACAGACACAGACAGACCCACACACACACCATGCATGCACACAACGTTATTACAGTTTTTGATGGGAAGGGACTAGAAACTTAATCAGCTAATTGTTTTGAGATCCTCATAGCAAATCTTCCTTCTTCTCATCTCCCATTCTGTACCAGTACAGTTTAAAACAGAAGCTACTAACCCCATGTAGTTAAAGTATAAAGTTATAAAGATATACAACTCCAGAGTGGTTGCCTTACACATGCAGGGCTCTGGGCTCAACACCAGTAGAAAGAAAGGGATAGTGGTGGAGAGGAGAGGAGAGGGAGAGAAGAAAAGAAAGAAAGAGAGAAATTTTCTTTGGCCTGTGAGATACCTCCATGGATAAAGATACCTATGATGACCTGAGTTTGATTCCTGGGACTAACGTGGTTGAAGGAGAGAACAAATTCCCACAAGGTGTCCTCTGACCTCCACACATGTACCGTAACACACCCATACACATACCCACACAATTAAATCCACTAGTTAAAATGTAATAAAAAAGGAATAAAACATTTTAGAAGATGAGTGACTCCAAAGACTTATTACGAAAATTAGAAAACAAAAGTTTTAAGGAAAAAGAAAATTATATTGCTAACTAAAATGGTAATATTTTAGGTATATTATTAGATAAAATTTTATTTTTACTTAGTTCTTTTTGTGTTTTTAAAACGGAAGCCTGAGTCTATGCATTAGCTTGCATGCTTCCCGCTGGGGTGCCTGTCCAGACTCTCCAGGCATGTATTACAGCATCGATCACAGCACTGAATTATACAAATTATTTACTGACTTCCTACCCAGTAAATTCCACCATACCAGGAGCTATGCCAGGCTGGTTCGTCCACAAGCAGGCCATCCCACAGTATTGCACAGGCTCTTCACCAACTGTCATTACATTACGGTAAAATCTTGTCACACATATGCGGTCACTATGGATATGAACTCTGAGGTCCACACACACCCTGCACCCCAAGTAGACCAACCATGAGGTTAAGATGGAAAAGGTCCATAACTGGTCTTGGAACACTATCAGCAAGTCAACTTGGGGGACACTTGGCAGCTTTGTGACTTGTAGTGAAACATACGCTAACAGAAAGTACTAACAGAAAGCATTTTGAAGTAGCACTAAGAGCCTTCACGTTGCCGTGCAGCCATGACCACCATCCACCTCGGGAACTCTCTCCATCCCTGCCGCCCTTACTCCTCAGCTCTCACAAGGGGAAAGGACGCAGCATCCCCTCGTGGACACGTGACAGCCGCAGAAACAAATGGTGGGTCAGAATGGAGAAACTGTTGGGAGTCAGGATCATTCACAGAGGATCATGGGAAAATCGAAGGCTGGTGTCACCACAAAGACACATGAAAATACCAGGGCAGAGGCCAAGGCTGCACACAAGCATCTGGGAATCATCACATCACACAACAGACTATAGAAACGGGAACTGTCCCATGAAGTGAGGTTCCCCGGGGCCCAGTACCCCAAGAAGTGTTCTTGGTCCTCCTAGAAATGCAATACCAAGAGCTCAGCATGGTAAGGGAATTGCCCACTGTGTCTCAATACCGTCTTTAGGAGACTTTCTTTTTTAAATTCTGAAATTTACATACAAATGTAAACAATGGAATTGAAAACTCATTGTATACATAACGAGTTTAAAGAGGTTAGGACAGAATAAAATGTATTCCCTGTGGGATTATGACAACATCTACCCACAAAGGAAGCCTGTGTTACGTTGGTAAGTTTTTGTCAATTTGTCACAATCCTAGCTAATCTGGGGAAGGGGATTCTCAACTAGGAACTGGCAGGAACGTGTCTATGAGTCATTTTCTTGGTTGCTGACTTATGTGGGAGGAGAGCCCAGCCCACTGTGGGCGGTGTCATCCCTCAGCAGGTAGCCTGAATTGTATAAAAAAGGTAGCAAGCCAGGAACAAAGCAGTAAGCAGTGTTCCTCCTTGTCTCTGCTTCAGTTCCTGCCTCCAGGTTCCTGGCTTGAGATTGTGCCCTGATATCCCAAGATGGTGACTGTAACCTGTGAGCTGAAATAAAAAGCCATTCTTCCCCAAGTTAGTTTCGGTCCTGATGTTCATGCAGCAACAAATGGAGTTGTTCCAATGTGCTCCTCAGACACCCAGCAAACGTCTACCCATAAGGCCTCCTTCTCCTCCCTGTGGTGCAGATGCAGCTTACATCCTGAAATGCATCTCATCACATGTGACTAAATAGCATGCTTCCAAGTAAATACCATTAAAGACGCTGCCACACTGAGCCAAGTGTGAACAGAACCAGAGAGTCCTCATGCTCCAAAGAAGGCTCCTTCAGCTTCGCCTGAATATTACCACAGTCACATGCAGACTCACAACCAGGTGCACAGAAACAGCCGACTGCACATACCCGAGTGGCTCTGGCTCCCCTAGCCAATCGGCATGCAGAACTGTCAGAAGCAAGTGCACACATGCGCACTTAATGGTCTAGCTCCTTCCCTGCTGACTTGAACTGTGTTCAGCAGAAAAGGAGAAACCTTTGAGACAGCCTCAAGTAGAACACTTTGGTGAGAGGAAAGTGAAGTATTAAGACAATAAATTTGGTGAAAATCATTTCTTTTTTTAAATCAAATTTTATTCTTAAAAAAAAAATGATTTCTTTAAAATGTTGTGTTCAAGTGTGTCTTGGTGTCTGCATGCGAGACATTGCTCCAGACACTGAAAACCATTTATATGTACACCCCAAATGCAACCAACAATACCTGCCCCAGAAAGACGCACTGTCACTAGGTAGGGAGAAGGAGCCTGCTGGCAAGCATCTTTCGTTTATAAGGGATCCTGAGGCTTTCCACAACATGGCCTCTCTCTTTCTCCTCTGCTTTTCCTTCCTCCTCCCCTACAGCCCAGTGCCCACCAGCCATATGTGGCTTATGTGAATGGTGAGCTACTAAGACCACAAAATAAAAACAATAGTTCAGAGTTTAGTAACAACAACAACAAAAAAACCTGAATTGTAAAATTTCTAATTTAATAGGATGACAAAGTGAAATGACAAGTTTTAATGTGTTAGGTTAAATAAAACGTGTCATCAATTTGCACATTTTTTTTAAAACTTGGAGTCTAATGTAGGCCAGGCTAGCTCTGAATTTGTCCTGTAGCCAAGGCTAGCCTTGAATAACTTATCCTCCTGCCTCTGAGTATAGAGTGCTGGAATTACAAGCCTATGCTACCATTCGTGCCATATTCTCCGTTTTTAATGTGGCTACTAGAAAATGTGGACTGGCGTTCATGGTTTACAGTCACAGCGTAGATCAGTCACAGAGCAAGTCAGTCAGTCACACAGGAGGTCAGACACAACAGGTCAGTAACAGAGCAGGTCAGTCAGTCACACAGAAGGTCAGATACAACAGGTCAGTCACAGAGCAGGTCAGTCAGTCACACAGGAGGTCAGTCACACAGGAGGTCAGTCACACAGGAGGTCAGTCACAGAGCAGGTCAGTCAGTCACACAGGAGGTCAGTCACACAGGAGGTCAGTCACAGAGCAGGTCAGTCAGTCACACAGGAGGTCAGACACAACAGGTCAGTCACAGAGCAGGTCAGTCAGTCACACAGGAGGTCAGACACAACAGGTCAGTCACAGAGCAGGTCAGTCAGTCACACAGGAGGTCAGACATAACAGGTCAGTAACAGAACAGATCAGTCACACAGGAGGTCAGACACAACAGGTCAGTCACAGAGCAGGTCAGTCAGTCACACAGGAGGTCAGTCACACAGGAGGTCAGACACAACAGGTCAGTCAGTCACACAGGAGGTCAGACACAACAGGTCAGTAACAGAACAGATCAGTCACACAGGAGGTCAGACACAACAGGTCAGTCACAGAGCAGGTCAGTCAGTCACACAGGAGGTCAGACACAACAGGTCAGTCACAGAACAGGTCAGTCAGTCACACAGCAGGTCAGTCAGTCATAGAGCAGGTGTGTCTGAATCCTCCGGTTTAAATGTATGCATTTTATTATGGTCCGAGGAAACTTTATTCCCTTTTTTGACTTTTATTTTTATGCTGCCAATTTAATTCCTTATTAAGTGTCGTTTAGCCGAAGCTTCAAGGAAGGTCACACTCCTTTTTCCCAAAATAAACCCATAACACCATGGAATGGGGAAGAGCTGCCAAAATCTTAACAGGATGGGCCCGAATCAGGAATTCCCAAATGTCTTCCGTCTTGGCTTTTCACTAGCTGTCCCATTCCAAGGTGGAGAGAAAACAAAACTTCACCAAGGACTCTCATTGTCTTGTACCATGAGCCTGTAAGTATCTGCTCTTCAAGATGCCAGCAGAGCTCCTCTTCCCAGTCCTGGGCCATTATCCTGGGACTCAGCCTCCTGGTGTAGATCCAGGAGGTGTAGACCCCTATTTCTTCTTTGCCAACCTCCTCAGCTAAACCCACAGCCCATCACTAGTCCTTTGTGATCCCCTGCCTACCAAACAACTTGTCTCTACCAGGGACACCACAGCAACCACTTTGACTGAGACTCAGATAGACTACCCGTGTCTCTCCCCCCTCCTCCATGCTAGCCTCTCCAGGGTATTGCCTACCTCCGTCTCTCAGCTCACCTCATCTCCACAGGACCTGCCTGACACTCAACTCTTGTGGTAGAGACCCAAGGTGCCCAAGTCCTTCCTCTTCTTTCTCGTCCTGTTCCTCTGCTGTCCCTTCCAGCCCGTCTTTGCTCCTTGTGACTCGCTTCCTATCAGAGACTGCAAGCGCCACACTTGGCTGGGACCCAGGTGGACCACCTGTGCCTTCTTCCTCTCCTCCATTCTACTCTAGGAGGGGAACAGACTGAATCTCTAAGTCCAGCTGTACGCCTTGGTCCATCCTTCCAACCCATCTCCAGTCCCTGGAGCCTTACCACCTGGAATGGCTAATCTTGGATGTCAATTTGATCACATCTGGAATCAACTAAATCTTGAGTGGCTGCACATAGCTGTGAGGGATTAAATTCTTGACTAGATCAACTGAGAGAGAAAGACTCACCCTAAATCTGGATTATCTGAAGTCAGAAGACGCACTCTAAATCTCGGCCACACCTTCTGGTGGCAGCCTATGTAAAAGGACTTTTGCTTTTCGTCTGTCTGTCCTCACTCTCCTGGCAAGTCCGTCGGTCCTGCTTCAGAGTCGTTCCTTCATTGCTATTAGAACATACTTATTTGGGATTGCGATGTATATTGACAGCCAGACTGAGACATCCAGTGCTATGAACTGAACAACTATTGGGTTCTTGGCCTTTCCTTTGGGAGACAGCCACCGCTGGACTAGCTGGACCACAACCTGTATGCCGCTCTAATAAACCCTGTTTTATGTGTGTGTGTTGTTTATATAATATATTGTAATATATATTTTACATATAAATATATTTTATATTTATATATGCATTATATATTTATTTTATGTATTTTATATATATTAAATATAAACATGTTAAATATAATTATATGTGTATTTAACATACATGTATATTTAATATGTATGTGTGTGTGCATATATATACATATATTTTATACACACACACACACACACACACACACACACACATATATATATATATATATATATATCTCCATTCTATCAGTTCCGTTTCTCTAAAGAACACTAGAAAACATTGACTAATCCACTGGCATCCATGGGCAGGCATAGGGTAACACCCTTAGGTCTTCCACTGCCGCCCTCGTGGAGCTGGAATGACTACTTAGGGACCTCCTGAGTCAATCCTCTTCCACACTGGCTAGACTATCTCAAATCCCACCCAGCCGCAATGATCTGGACTGCTGTGAGTATGAACCCAGAACTCCGACCTTAACTTCAATCTGGGACCCTCAGAGCTTGAGTCCTAAAACCTAGAGTAGTTATGAGACCGAAAACCACAAATCACCCTGCTCACTCACAACTTGACAAGACTGGGGTAGCCGACCTTAACTTCAATCTGGGACCCTCGGAGCTTGAGTCCTAAAACCTAGAGTAGTTATGAGACCGAAAACCACAAATCACCCTGCTCACTCACAACTTGACAAGACTGGGGTAGCAACAACCAAAGAACCGAACACCCAGCCAACAAAGATGTCTACTCCAAGAAACACCACGAATGTCATGACTCCAGATAACCAGTCCCGCTGAATAAACACAGACATGAACAACCAATATGTCTCCTTCAGAAGCCTGCAAATCCTATTGCAACAGACCGGAGGAAAGCAATTTAGCTGAAGCACAAGACAAGGACTCCAAGATAGCAATTATGAAATATATTCAAGGACCTTAAAGAGGATATGAATAAATGTCTTAATGAAGTCCTCGGAAATACAAACAAACAGTTGAATGAGATAATGCAAACATTTTCACACATGAAAATAGAATTTAACAAAGAAATAGAAAAGCCAGGCTGAAATAAGAAATAATCTGGGGAGGTCCAACATAAAGCTCAGAGGAGAGTCTCACCAGCAGACTGAAGTGGAAGAGAGAGTTTTGAGCTTTGAAGACAAGGTAGTAGAAATAGCTCAATCAAAAAAAAAAAAAAAAAAAAAGTTAAGTCTAATAAAATCCTGGTACAAAACATCCTGGAAATACGGGACACTTTCAAAAGACCACACCTATGAACAACAGCTATAGAGGAGGAAGAAACCTAGCTAAAGGTCACAGAAAATATTTTAAACCAAACCTCAGAGGAAAATTTCCCCCATCTAAAGAAAGAGATGCCTAATATGTCCCCAAAATATACAATAATCAAAACACGAAATGCAAAAAACAAAGAAAGGATATTAAAAACTGCAAGGGAAAGAGATCAACTCCCATATAAAGGCAGACCCATCAGATTAACACCTGACTTCCCCATAGGGACTGAAAGCCAGAAGGTCCTAGACAGATGTTCTACAAGCTCTGAAAGAAGACACATTCCAGCCCAGACTACCATATCCAGAAAAACTATCAATCAGAGTAGCAAAGGAGAAAGAAAAACATTTCATGAGAAAAAAACAAAGTTAGGCCATTGGTGTTCTCAATCCAGCTCTACAGAAGGAACCAGAAGGAAACCTTCAGGTGAAGATAAGGTTAAATACACCCAAGAAGAAGAATAATCCAGAAGTGTCAATCAGAAAAGCTGGTCATGCATAAAGGGCCTACTTGTTGTTTTGCACGAGCGGTGCTTCACTCTTTTAATGAGCAGTGAATCATATGACACAATCTAATGACAGGAGAAGGAAATCTTGAGCTAATTCAGTCTTGTCTAACAAATAGCATGGCTGCTCATCAGGTTTAAGGAGTAATGAGTCCTGGCAGCACAGGAACTGGCTGTATCCAGGCTGCTCTGTGGAAGCCCCACATCCATGTCATGTATTAATAGTTCAGTTGACTTACAATTATCTCTAGTCAGACAGAGTTCTACGTCCAGGTGCTGTTCCTTCTGTCTAATTTCAGTCCAGAACTAATCAATATTTTCAGTTCATGCACACTTCTTTCATGCCTCAGTCAAAATCATGGGCCATCTGTTCTGGAACCCTTTTTTAAAATGCTGGAGTAGGGCCAACAATATGGCTCAGCAGGTTAAGAAGCTTGCTGCCAAGACTGACTACCTGAGTTCTATCCCACACAATGTAAGGAAGAAACTCCTACAAGTTGTCCTCTAGCATGAAATGACATAATGACATAAATGTGCAGATAGATAGATAGATAGATAGATAGATAGATAGATAGATAGATAGATAGATAGATAGAGATAATTGGTAGATAGATGAAGATGTAAATATAGATGATAGACAGACAAACAGACAGACAGACAGAGGAATTAAAATTCCTTTCTAAGCTTAGCCAAAAATGGGCTTAGATCTTCAGGACTAAACAATAAACTCTGAAAAGGCATGGTTAGAGGCGGCGACTTCTTTGACAGATTCCAGACTCTGCTAATGGCTTCTGTAATACTTTACAGAAGTGTCGTGAGGAGGAAGGTGACAGGACCCTCTACAAGTAGAATGCAGGAGAGTGAGTTGGATCCAGGAAATGGTACTCTTCTCTAAGAGGAACCAATATGCAGCAGCCAGAGGCCAGTACATGAAGAGGTAAAAGCATGATAAAATACACTTGGACCCCACATACAGGAACAAAAGGGGAGAAATGGAGTGGCAAAGAGGGATGGCAGATGTATCCGGTGGCTGACCACACCCCATGTCTACCTCAAACTCATCCCAGATTTGTAAAAGTAAATACAGAAAGAGGAAATGTCTCCATGGAGAAGTCAGAATGTAAGCTGGCCCTGTTTCCTCCCTCACCCAGGAATTCCATTTCTCTACTGAGCACTACCAAGGAGGACTAGCCTCAGTGAGCACTGCTGAGGAGGACCCACCTCTGGAGTTCTTTTCCTTCTTTAAGCCTATCATAGACAGCACCTCCTTGGAGCCCTTATGCAAGACATTTTAAGTGAAAGAACAAGCCTGTCTTTAGCTATGGCAGAGAAAGGGGAAGTTTACCAGAAAACATCTGGCCACACACAGCATAAAGTGGAAATAGCATCAGAAAGTGATCTGGGGACCTCAGTCTCCATTCCCCCAGGACACAAGATGCTGCTGCCACTCTCAGAGTTCACCCACTGCACCATGATGTGGCCTGACATCCTCTATGTGTGCTACCTCAGGTGGCTTCCTCCATCTGACTAGTTTCACTAAAGAATAAAAAAAATACCAGGTAGGAATTAACTTGTGTCAAGCTGCTCCTGGGACAGGACAAACACTCGTACCCCAGAATTACAGCGCAGTGCTTAGCATGTGCTATGAGACCACCCCATGCCTGCTTCTCACTGCCTTTTCTATTTTCAAGCCCTTTCTGAAGAGAATGGCTGAGAAGAGGAGAGAGCAAGTCAGCTCCGAGATCTTGGTCTGCACCGAGCAGTGGAGGCTGGAGCTCTGTGGGTCTGGTCACACCTACTGCTGCAAGCACCTCTTGTGGCACGGTAGAGACGATGTTGCGTTACAGCACCAGTGGGAGCTCTGGCTGGAGGACAAGCCTGAGAACCACCTCCATGGGAAGGCAAGCCTGGAAGCCACGCACGAGCTTGGAGAGGTCCTTGGTGCTTGCTGCTGAGCAGAGACAGGCTAAGCATCAAAGCTAGCCCAGAGCAAGACGACAACCAGGAAGTGAGTTCTGGGAGATGGCTCAGTGGGTATCGCCGTTACCCCTGAGTGTGAGGATCTGAGTTTGAATCCCCAGACCCTATGTAAAAGCCAGGCACAGTGGACATCTGTAGTCTCACTTTTCTATGTCAAAGAGAATCCATAGGGACTACCAGGCCAGCTAGCCTGGCAGTGAACAAGTGATCTTGTCCCAAATAAGGTGGAACCTCTCTCTTTCTCTCTCTCTCTCTCCTCTCTCTCTCTCTCTCTCTCTCCTCTCTCTCTCTCTTTCTCTCTTTTTCCCTCCCTCCCTCCCTCTCTCCCTCCCTCCTTCCCTCTTTCCCTCCCTCTTTTCTCTCCTTTTCTCTCTCTCCCTCCCTCCTTCTTTCCCTCCTTCCTTCTCTCTCTTCCTCCCCCCCTTCTTTCCCTCCCTCCTTCCTCTCTCTCTCTCTCTCTCTCTCTCTCTCTCTCTCTCTCTCTCTCTCTCTCTCTCACACACACACACACACACACACACACACTAATAAATAAGTGATTTTTTTTTCAAGGACGAAAGGCTAAGGCTTCCACTCCAGCCAAGGTAACTACTGGTATCAGCAGTCAGTCAAGCAGGGCAGCTGCCTAGGACCCTCCTAGTTCGTTTAGTGGTGTCTGTTTGTCAGAATCCCTTGTTCTGTGCTGTTTCTCTTTAACTCTTACTTGGAGAAATGATGATAGGAGGCGGTCGGTAGCAAGAACTTCCACAGCAAGTGAGCCCAATCTATTCCCTCCTACTTTGTGGAAGTGTGTGAAAATCTTCACTTTAGGTACCCAGAGTTTTCAAACCCACTGGAAAGAGACTCCACAAACATACCGGGGACAAAAGACCACTGATAACAAGTGTACAAATTAACCCTGGAGGCAGGAAAGGAAGGAATACTGACAGATGGGAAATAGTGAAACTGGCCACATGCAGAGGCTAGGAATCTTGTGAACATGGGCACACACTCTGCGACACTCTCTGTAGCAGAGAACATGAATTCCACCATCTGCGGTTCTCAAAACCTGCGAGGGTTAGCACTGGGGAGGGGTCCAGTGCAAAGGACACTAGCACTAAAATTCAAAGCTCACAGAGGACTCTTCTCATCCTAACAGCTCTCAAATAATCAACTAAGAATCAAAATAATCTCATCCTGGAGTAATGAGATGTCCATGGCAAGAACACCCTGGTTCAACAGTATTAGATATTAGCTGGTCTGTCAAGACGATAATAAAACAATTTGAGAGACTACAATGCCAAGAAGGAGCAGTACAGATTGGGCTCTCCAACCTTCATGGGAATGATAAGATTCTAATCAATTAGCCCAGCATCCCCCAGTCCCTCCACCCCCTTATCTGCCCTCTTCACAGAAGTTCCTGGGAAGCCACTTACTATTCTGTGATCGCAGACAGGAAATGGAAAATCAAAGTCCTCTGTGGAATGTGGCAGAAACTTCACATTGTAATTCAAGATAGCCTGATTAAGGACACTTAATCTACACACAGCTAATTCTTAAGACGGAGAAGTAGAGTGGTATAATGCAAAAAAGTAGAGTGCTCAGTTCTAATCACACAGAAAAACAGATCCCAGCATCTTCTTAGCAGCCTCCTTCACAACTGCAGGAAGCGAGACTGCTCTCTTCAAACGGAGGCTCTATGGATACACAAAGGAGTCTCCACCAAGAGCAAGAAAGCAAAGCCCATGACCTCAGGGTCTTAGGAAACACCCTAAAAGATGCCAAAGAAGGGACTGGCTATCCTGCATTAGTTACTTGTCTCTGTGTGACAAAACATCTGAGCTGAGCAACTTCAGAAAGGATGGGCTTCTCTCTGCACACAGTTCGCGGGTCCCGTCCTTCATGGAAGATGCAGAGAGCAATGGATGGTGCAACTTAACCCTAACCCTAATTCCAGCGTAGGGGATAGAGGCAGGAGGATCAGAAGTTCAAGGTCGTCCTCAGTTAAGAGGGAGTTGGAGAAGAGCCGGTAATATCTGGAACCTTATCTTAAATTAAAAGGGGGAGGACTTGGCAGTTCCCTAAGAGTTTGTTTGTATTTCTGGGCTAGAACTTCTGGTATGTATTTTAGAAAATTAAAAAAACATTTTTTGAACAAAACTATTCAAGCAGTGATTAATCAGTGGCAAAGCAGTCATATGTCATGAATCTTCTGGAGAAGTCCCAAGTGAGAATGAAAGAGGAAACAGATATGTTAGTATTATTTTGAAAAGAACTTGGATCTTGGGTACTTCTGACTGTCCCCAAACCACACAGAGAACGTCAGGTCTAAAGATGTGGCCGGTGGCCACGGGGGCGACTCAGCAGTGTGTATACGCACACGCATGTGTACCTGCTAACGTGTGTGTTCAGCATACGTATGTGCGGTGTGTTTGTGTATCTGTGATCTGTGTGTCTGTATGTGTGTCTATGAGTGTGTATCTGTGTCTCTGTGTCTTTCTGTGTGTGTGTGTGTGTGTTGTTATCTAGTTGGTTGGCCTGGTTCTTGTAGGGTGTTTTGTTTTGTAACAAAGGCTGTCCTCAAACCCACAATCCTGTATCAGCTTCCAAAATGCTGGCATTATAAACATGAGCCACTCCAAGAACCATTTTTGTTATTAAAAACCCACTGTGTAGGAGCTGGAGAGAGAAAGGTCAGTGGTTAAGAGCACTTGACACTGTTCCTGCAGGGATCTGAGCTTGTGATTCCTAACATCACATAGTGGCTCACAACCATGAATCCAGCTCCATGGGATCCAACACCCTCTTCTGGCCTTCGTGGGGACCAGGCCCATGTGTGGTACACATGCGTACACATAGACAAATACTAACACAGAGAAATTAAAAATGAATAAGTCTGAAAGAATTCTACATGCATTACTTTTTGATAACAGCAGATGCCGGGGAGAACAGCTTCAACAAGTGCACGTAAAACTTTCCAGGAAAACTGGCTCCACGTTTGCAGCTCACTCCGCTTGCTTTACCGCCTTAGCAAGTGCGCGTGTGCCCAGAGCACATACGAGCTTCTGAGGATGGGATGGTCTGCGCAGATGTGCTCCCTTCCACAGGCCATTTCCTAGATGCAGCTCAGCTTAGTGGCTCAGGGTATGGTCTCTGGGTTTAGGCTTTCCAGGACCAAGCCTTGGATGATCTCACACACAATGGATTTGGTGGGGGAGGGTTGCCTCATCTGTCATCCTTCACCAGGAGAGAATAATAATACCTTCCTGGCAGCCCCTTTCTAAGCCTGGAGAATAGCTGGCTAGGCAAAGCCGAGTCCCCAGAAAAGGGTAATTACTATTATACTTTGTTCATAGTGTACTACAATGTAATCCCAAAGTCTCAACACAGTTTTATGCCTATGTTTCAGAATAGTCACTATTGTCGTAATCAGAAAATCACATATATAGTTTGGTAAACTTAATTTTTTTTCATGTGTGTTGTACACGACGTGCCTGCCCACATGTTCACAAGTGTGTATGCATGCACGCCTGTCCTGTCCACACGTTCACACATGTGGGGGGATCAGATGTCTTTCCTTGTAGTTCTCCACTTTATTTGATGAAGCAAGGTCTCTTGCTGAACCCAGAGTTCAACAATCCAGCTATTCTAGCTAGGCAGCTTGCCCCAGAGATGACCTGCCTCTGTCTCCTGTGTGGTGGGATAACACAGCTAGTCTACCAACCTTGCCAATCCTCACATGGCCTTTAGAGAGCTGAATGGAGCCATTTCCCCAGCCGCTCTCAGCAAATCTGAACAGAGCCATACTCAGTCTAATGACAAATACACCTTCTAAGAACTGTGCTGTCAGGTGACCCTGCCCATGTGCAGGCATCCCAGACTGTCCCTATGCAAGTCAGATGCCACCTTGACACTCAGCAAACTCAACTCACGCAATCCTCTATCCACTACCCTGTTGACCAATCATTAGTGTGCGGCACACAGCTATAATAAATCATTAGCTTTGGTTCAGTCCTTACTGAACCTGGTCCATGCCATGTAGGGAAAACCAGATTCCAATCGATCTCACAATGTCGGGTAAGTGCGATGGGTAATCAATCTGTCAACCTGATGGGATTTTGGATCGCCATTGAAACGGGCCTATGGATATATCTATAAAAGTATTTCTAGGTTTCCTGAAAATGGAAAATGCACCCTACATGTGGGCAGCAGCAGCCCATGGACTGACCCCAGGCTGAATAAAAACAAGAAAGCAGACTGTCGGCCTCCACCTCTCTGGCTATGGATTCATGGCCGCTGGCAGACTCACGCATGAATCCCCTGCCTTTATAGAGCACGTCCTCAAACTGAGCCACATAGATCCTCCTTCCTTAAGCCGCTTCTGTCAAGCATTGTAACTCAGCAACCAGAACAGTGACCGATGCAATGAGCCCAGTGATAAATTATTTCTCAGCTGGTAAAAATGGGCCACTTCGGGCCAGAATAGATTATATTAAATGCATGTTTGCTGGAACACTGCTCTTGGAAGAGTTCATTGGGCCTAGGGAAGGAGGCCGGGGAAGTTGCCATGGGAAGAGAGAGAGAGAGATGAGGCAGAAGAAAAAGAGAGAAATTCTGCTCCCTAAGAGAGAAAGAGAGGAAAGGAAGGAGAGATCTGGGAGACCACAATGTCTGGATTATATAGGGAAGAACCTCTTGGGGGAAAGGCAGGCCAGTCTCTCTTCCTTGACCCCACTTGGGCTGGAAAGTTCATGGTTGGGGGTAGGGTATAGCAGATAGGGACTGAGGGATGCTGAGAGAACCTCGAGGCCAGATCTGCTTAGGTATGTAAGATATGCACCTCACTCCCTTGCCCTAGGGTCTGAAACCAAACACAAATATCCTTACACAGAAAGATACTTACTGCCATGAAGACTTCATCCAATAAGCGATGCCATGATGCAAGCATAAGGCCCCAAATCCACACGCTGGAAACTCAACTACACATGTAATAGTGTTGGGAGGACACGTCTGTTTAGAAGTGATTAAGTCCTGAGGGCTCAGCCTTCATGAGTGAGTTAATGCCGTTACAGAAGGAGCTTGATGGAGAGGCGCACGGTGCCTCTGTTTACCCTTCTGTCTTTTGTCCAGTGAGGATGCACTGTTCCTTCCCTAGGGAGATACAGCAACTAGACGCCTCATGGAGACACAGACCAGACCACCCTCCAACACTCAGTCTTAGATTCTTTGTTCTTGGACCATCCAGCATCCGGAACCAGAACAAGAAATGAATCTCTGCTATTTACCAACTACCTCACCGCTGATATTTTGGTATAGCATCACAATACAGAGAGACATTTATTGAGCACCTACTATGTGCCAGGCTAGTGCCGTGCTGTTGGATGATCAACAACAACAAAACAGAAACAAAACAACACCAAACCAGAGAAGGCAATTAGCCAAGAGTCCCAGGGACACTTAAAGTTGAGGTACACTTGGGATCCTGGGGCCTCAGGCAGCAATGTCCCAACCATAGACATTCCATCAGTCAGAAACGGGGTGGAGGAGTAATGTATTTGTTGTCATGGGGAAATACTTTCCCTGATGGCAAAGCCAATTTTCTTCTCCCTTCCACTAACTTCAGTTCCCACAAGAGAAGCCCTTCGCTCTGCTTCCTTTGGCATTCTCAGCATGGTCTCCTCACTGTGCTTCCCCATCTCTATAAATCACAAACGGCCCTTTCAACACAACGACAAGCATTTCCACGAGCACACTCTATGTGCCCATCATAGCAACAACCTCTTATTTAGATGTCAAATTACCAGAAACTGTGATCTCGGATCCACATGAACCAAAGGCCAACAGAATTCTCAAAACCCAAATACTTTTTATAAACTTCAGTCCCCTCCCAAGAGTCCCTTGGGCCATAGCTGTTCCTGTTCTGAACACACATAATAAAATGAGTTTTGTCTGTTTTTCCAGCAGATTAGCAGCATAATAATCAGAGAGATGCTTTGAAAGCACAACCCTTGGCTCCATAGCGTCTTTCAAAGTCAACACCGGAACTGCTAGGTTTTCTCAGTGAAATGAATCTTAAGAGAACCAGAGAGGGTTAATTAAGTAACAGACAGAAAGTATTTCCAGCATCGTAACCCTTACACAAGGAAGAATCCTTCCTTTAAAAACACATTTATTTGTGTGTGTGTGTGTGTGTGTGTGTGTGTGTGTGTGTGTGCTCGCACAAGCGTGTTTGAGTGCACATGCACGTGCATGAGTGCATGCGTGTGCATGTTTGCATGGATGGTCTAGTCATATGTAGAGGTCATGTGTGCTCTGGAGAGTGGACGCAGGTAGTCTAGCTTGGAACAAGTACACTGACCGCCTCATTCATCGCTCTCCAGCCCTCAGACCATCCAGACCTCCTCAGACCAGTAAAATCAAATTCACCTCTGTACTTGAAATTCACTCAAATTTATTTTCTTGCAAATTCCAGTTAGACTCAGAGCTCACTTGTTCCTGTCACAGTCACGTACCCCTGTACTGATCTAGACCTGCCGCCTCACGTGGGAATAAAGTGACAATGTGGCCCTATTGTCGTACGGGGGGCTTTATTTGTTGACATGCTGGAGAAAACGATCCCTCAGGAGTTACACGCACCAGGTTTGGAACAGGTTACTGATTTGGTTCCTATAACTTTTAGCTATGTGACTGCTACACACTAAAAAGAGAAACTAGGAAAATTATTATTTTTTTTTCTTCTCAAGATGAATGAAGAATGAAGAGGCTTCTGAGAGCATCAATTCGCCAAATGACTGACTTAGTTCCACATTTTGTGGAGACATATTTTGTTCTGGATTCTGGTGAGTTTTCAAGTGGGTCCTGAGTGACCTGGAAACATTATGCAAGATCAGGTCATTTAGACAGAGCAAAGGACAAGGGAAGGAGTTAATTCAGTAGATAATCTGGGCCTATAAAACGGCCATATTGTCTTCTCCTCACTTTTTCAGGGAGCTTTTATTTACAGTGTTATTCTGATGTTTGTATACTTCTCAGGGCTGACAGAAGGAACTGCCAGTGGGGAGGTGTGGCTAGTGACTGAATTTGGCTTTCTTTTTAAGAACAAATCCCTCTTTCCCATGTTCCTTCCTTCCCCTAAGGCTCATGAGGCTTATAAATAAACCTGGAACTTGGAGAAAAGACTGAAGAAAATGGAAGTACAAAGGCCATCCAAGTCTCCCAAGCCTGGTTTTATCTGAGCATCCTTCATCCTCTCTGGACCACATCTGGACAAGCTTGGAAAGTGGGGAAATGGAGAAATCATATGAATAATGTCAGCGATTCTCCCACAGTCCTCAGCCAACGCTCTGCACTGTAGCCAGGGCCTGGGCTGGGAGAGTTATTTTCTTAACCTGAATTATCTCTTCAATTTTCCCCCTTTTGGCTGGGGAGAGATACGGAAGAGGCCTATTACACAGATAACTAATGTTAGAGACACATGCGCACGCATCTCCTGAGCCTCATTTTCCAAGCCGAAATTCAGAATTTAAGATCTAAACCCACGAAGAGCATTTTAGAGCCAGGTGTTTCCAGAGGATCGGAGACATATGGCTGGCTGCTATGCCTCTCCCACCACTCACCTGGCCCTTGATCTATCCCAGACAACAAAGCAAGCTTGTCCCCATGAAATGAGAGGCCACAGACCCTCAGGTATCAGCACTGTGGTGACAAGCCTCCAGGAGGGAACATTATGTTCTTTTGAATTAAAGGTATGCACACGTACAAATTCCCATATAAAGTATGTATTTCCCTCTCTAAAACCCAAGCCAGAGTCTGAGTGACAATCTATCCTGCTGTCACAATATCACCCCATGTCCAGGCTTCAGACACAGGAGAGGTTTGAAAGAGAAGGCAGAGCCCTTCCAGCCGATTATACAATATGGCCATGTTTACATTATCAAAGGGAGGCAGCCCAAATTACCCAGCTACTTCAAGTTAATAACCCCATTTATGTCAATTACCCGGCAAGCAGGATCTAAACAATCTGAGTAATTACCTCAACTCTCTCAGACAGGATGAACCTGGCCTGCATGTCCAGCTGTAATTTTTCCTTCCACTACACTTCTGTCCTCACCAGTATCAAGTTGAGCAGCGGCAGGGCCACGTCAGGCTCTTCCATAAGCAGTGTAAGCAAATCCTCTCCACTGCCTGGCAGATTAAGAAGTATCAGACTCTCAATAATCCAGGTTTAAAGTTAGGAGTTTTTTCTTTTTTAAAAAAAATTTGTTTCTAACAAAATCTCATAAGACGGTACCATTTACAAGCTAGCAAATACTGACCAAGGGCTAAACGTCAGCAGAAGCCATGTCTACAGGGAGAAGGGAGACGACTCCTAAGCAAAGTGCTTAGCACAGCCTAGAAGCATACAGACCTGAATTTTAACCCCCCCCAGCATCCAAACTGAAAGAGTGGGTAAAGCAAGCACTTGTATGTGATTCCAAAACAGGGGAGGCAAAGACAAGCAGGTGCCCAGAGCACATTGGCCAGATAATCTCACCAAACTGGCTAGCTCCAGATTCACTGAGGGATGCTGTCTCAAAAAGGCAGAGTAAAGAGGAAGAAAGGAAGACCTCTGACACCAGCCTCTGGCCTCTACAGCTTCCCCCAATCACCGTATTATGGTCATGTTCTATCATACCAACTTAGGTAGTAGTGGGAATTGAACCCAGGACCCCAGACATGCCAGACAAGCACTCTGTCAAAGGGAAGGAATCTGGAAATGGTGACACCAAAGGCTGATGTTACCACTTGAACTTGAAAAACTCAAAAGGCAGACACAGAAGTGACAAGGAGCTGACTGTTGGGTCAGAGAAAGTTGGTGGCACAGTACTTGGAGCCTGAGGCTGGAGGCTCATCCTGAAATGGCTCTTGGCCATTAGCAACGGGAACCATCTGTTCTCAAACAACAGCACTACCAAGCGCTTGGTGGTTTTCCCTGTACTTGTAGCTTGCACAACTTCTTGGTCTGTGGGTTAATGCTCTTCTAAGTTTTGGGAAATTCTTAGCCATTTTCTCTTGAAATTCCACTCTAAGTCCTCTCCTTTCTTCTGATAACCCAGAAAGGTGTAAATTAGAGGATTCACTGGGTTCATTTATCCCTTACGTCTTCTCTGTGTGCCATACCTGCCGCCTCCCCCCCTCCCGCCTCCCCCGACCAACTTCAGGTCTCCACCAACCCTTATCTCTGACCTCCATTCACCTGTGGAACCAGGTTCTATCTCTCATTTGAATTCCCTTGTGAAATTCCTCATATTTGTCTGTTTACTCTACTTCTAAGTTTTATTCTTAAATATATTAATCATAGCTATTTTTAGATTCTTCCTTTTATTTTTGCTAAATCGATTCTGTCTAGCTGGATCACCTATAAGTCTGTCTATATTTTTCCTTCTATCGTAGCAGGACCCAATGGCACATCCAGTAATTTTTGACTGAATCACTTGAATAAAAAAACACACACACAGTGTGCAAACACACACACATGTGCAAACACACACACACACTCAAGTCCTTAATATTCCACCAAGCAAGGCCTCGATAAGTGGGCTGCATTTTAGGGTCTCACCTGAAAGACTGAATCTCCGCTCTCATGAGCTGCCACTGTTTGTACTGTCTTGTAAATTCTATCTTTTATCGTGTCTCTAACACACTCTTGTGAGACTCACGAGAGCTCTGCAGGGTTTCTTTCTTCAGAATATCAGTGATCTGGCCAAGCCAGGCCAAGGTGCCCATGCTTGGCCAACACTGGAATCAAAAGGTCTTGGGATGACATGGCTAGCTCACCAGCTTACCTTTAGTATAACATTTAATTTCTACTTTTAAACCTATAGGAAAAGCAAGGCAGGAATATTTTTCACTCTGATCATTGTGATCAGGGGTGGGGAAACCACAATGAACCAGCCAGTCTGGCCCACTGCCACGCTTATAAATAAAGTTTTATTAGAACACAGCGATCTTTTCATTTATATATTGACCATGACTGTGTTGGCACTAGGAAAGCTTTTACACAGTAGTTGTTAGAGCGATCATATTGTCCACGAAGCCCACAGTTTTCATTTTCTTTCTCTCCACAGGAAAACAGCTACAATGCCAGCCAGCTTGTCACATAATCTAAAGCCGGGACACAGCCAGTGAGCTGTACGAGAACTCTGGGAAGAAGGCAGCACCATCCAGGAGCCCCTGGTTCTTAGCTTCCGCCCATCTCTAATTTTCTTATCACAGTGATTTATTAGAATCATTTTTAAGATTAACACAGCAGGAAGAGGGAGGCAAACTGAAGCAGACAGTCTTGGTAAGAGAGGAGGAGGCAGCTCAGGCCACAGCTAAGGGCCTTTCTTTTTTGTGCTTGTAATTTTGTTTTCTTTGGGGTGGGGGAGTGGGGTGCGAGGATTGGGGGAATTTTAGCATTCTGAAATATGCTAAAATAGTAACAGAAAACTATTCAAGGATGACCTCTGGGCTAAAAAAAAAAAAGTCTTACTATTTCACGCGGTGGAGCGGGGTGAGGGGTGGGGGTAGAGTTGTTACTGTTGCTCCAAAAATGAGCCTGTAAGGAAGAGCGATGAAAAGAATCCTAAGAGTCTGTTTAATTTTCTGAGCTGAAGGGAGAAATAGCCACAAAAGGGACCACAGTGGCTTGGAAGGGTGCAAGCACATATGCACACAGGCACACACACACACACACACACACACACACACACACACACACCACACACACGCACATTCTCTATGCCTGATTAATTACACAAGGCCATTTTTACATCTGATACAGTTTCAGAGTTAGTGACGACTTGAAAGAAAGGCCAGTTGTTCCATCTCTCCTCTGCCTGAGACAAGTACGTGATACTTTGCTTCCCTCAGTAAGATTGCTCTATCTGATGAGCTGAGCGATTTGGCGTCCACACCAAATGATGGATGCGTCACTCAAGCACAGGCATACGCAAAGAGAGATATAGAGAGATAGGAAGGGAGACAGACAGGAAGACACACACACACGGGGGGGGGGGGGAGAGAGAGAGAGATGAGACAAGAAGACAGAGACGAGACAGAGAGACAAAGAGAAAGAGAGAAAGAGAGAGATTGATTCAAGGGAGAAAGGCCAGCAGATAGATAGAAAGAGACAGGAAGAGAGACAGACAGGAAGACACACAAGCGTATGTTGTGTGTGTGTGTGTGTGTGTGTGTTTGTGTTGTGTATGTGTGTGTGCACACACAGAGAGAGAGAGACAGACAGAAAAAGACAGACAGATTGACTTGCTTGGGGGAGCCAGTCTCTGTGGTCTTACAAAGAAGGCTAAGTAGGACTTCCTGACATCCTGCCAGCTATGAAGCCCAATCTTACTTGGAGGCCAAAGCAAGTTACAAAGACTAATTTATGAAGTAAGGTAGTCGTGACTTAACAAAGTAAGCAAATTCCCATAGGAGCAGGTCAAGGCAAGGCTCTCAGGGTTTCCAGGACAAGATCCCATGGTTGTTTCTCTGAAGACGGAAAGACCCAGTCTAGTTCACCTTTCTGTGGAGTAGCCACTCAATACCCCTCACTCCCAGTTTCTTCCCTGGCTCCCTGGCAGGCCAGTCCTGGAATCTAGGCCCTAAACACAAGATAAATAGCATTCCACACCGTGTTCCTCCAACTGCACTCTCTACCCTGGTGGCCTGGTCCATGATGATGGACACCTTCAAAGGCAACATCCAGAGCCCGACTTGCAAAGGAGTAAGGCATGTGTACTTCACCAAGAGCTTTACACTGCGCTACAGCGATGGCTGCTCGTCCAGAGGACCTGGCTTCAACTCCCAGCACCCCACTGCTGGCTCACAACTATCTGTAACTCCAGTTTCAGGCACCCTCTTCTGCTGGCCTCAAAACACTCATTTACATTAACTAAATAAATTTGATAAGTAGATGAAAGTTACTTCTTTTGTAAAATAAAGGTTGTTAAGGGACTGCGTAGCTGGCTGAGTGGGCGGGATGCTTGCTGCACAAGCAAGAGGACCCTAGTTCAGATCCTGGCAGCCGCATCAAGACCTGGGAGTGGCAGCGTCTGTCTATAACCTCAACAAGAGGAGGCAGTGAGGTGAATATTCCAGAGGCTCATTGGTTAGCCAGTCTAGCCAATCAATGACTTACAGGTTTGTGAGAGATTTTATTCTCAAATAAATAAATAAATAAATAAATACCCAGAGTGGAGAGTAATAGATGTGGGTACCAAAAACCAACCCCTGGCCTGCACATACATATGCACATTCATGTAGGTACAGCCACTCTCACACACAAAATTATTAGAAATCAAATCTTAAAACACTAAGGTCCAACCCTGATAATTAGCAGAGAAATGCTCCCCTAATGGTTCTGCGGTCAACTGAAGTAAGATTAATCTCTAGCATGGCCGCTTTTGTGAGGAATAGCTCAGAGACAGGCTTATCCTCTTCCTTGGCATAGGTCACGCAGTGACATCCAGCAAAACTGTAATATGAAGTATTAAAACGTATCTCTCTGTTTCTGTAACAACCATTGATAAATATGGCATATCTGCAGAACTGGCAAATAACCTCTGAGACTCTGTATGTTCCTCGCACAGAAGCAGGTCTGCGTCCCTTCTATTGACTCCGAACTGGATCCGAGACTTTCCTTGACCAACTGAAGGTGGTCAGAGTGACGCTGCATTATTTCCACGTCCAGAATCATGGCGGCTTCTAGGACAAGCTATGCGATGTAAAACACGGGGAGAGACCACCTGAAGAACTGGTCAGCACTCAGTATGAGGTACTTGCTCACTGAACTATCCTAGAGTCTTTAACCCAATCTACCAGCTAATGCAGCAGCCTCATGAGTGGTCTGGATTGAACCTCCATGAACAGAAGAGCCACCCTGCTGAGCCCCGTCAACAGATTCCTAGAAAGGCATTGGCCAATGCCACCGGCTTCAGGGTGATTTGTGACACAGAAAGGTAACTGAAGTGTATGTCAAGTTCTTCCTAGATGGTGAGTCTCATGAAGATGGAGTGGAGTGCAGAGAAGACAGAGAGCAGTCACAGACTGAAGGAGCAGGCTAGGAGGAGCCTGGGCACAAAGGCTAGGCAGGGCAAGGCAAAGAGACAGGCTTAAAGGTCAACTCTGACTTCTGATGATGCGGAAATTACCACAAGAGGCATTTAGTAGAAGGGTGTGCGTGGGGTGAATAAAGCAAGAAAAAGGGAAGTGACCCCGAGGAATGAGGAGGATCCACCACAGCAAACAGTGGGATCTGGGAAGGAAAACTCCAAGGAGGAACAGAAAGACTCTACAGAAAAAAGAACTTACAGCATATGACAGCATTAGAGCTGGCAGAGCGGAAAGGACTGGAATGCTCTTTCAGTCTGGAGAAACAAAGGACACCAGGTTGGCGAGACCTCCCTTATGGCTACATAGGTCACAGACCTTACAGCTGTCCTCTCTGTCACTCCATAAAAAGCCTCACTCCTGGTAGGCCCTGTCTGCACACACAGTATGGAGTCCCTTGTTACCTCTGACCTCAAGGCCACCACTGGTGCCCTTATCTACCCTATCCAGGTACTTGACTCTTTAATCCTCAAAGCAGGAAGCACATTTCCACCCCAGGAAGAGCTCTCTAAGGCAAGCCTATGTCTCAGCAGTACCCAGCACTAAGGGAGTGGTCAGGAAATCCCTCACGATCAATCTATAGGAGATACAGGACACAGTACCAGAGAAGGAAAGATGGGAGGGGGGTGGCGCAAGAGCTCGGAGCATAGGAACATCAAAGCTTCAGCTAGGTCAGAGGGGATGAAAACCAGGTTCAGGTGAAGCCAGGAGAGAGGAAACCCACAGGAGAGGGAGGGCCAGCTTCTCCCACACCCCGCCATGCAGCATCTCAGCCACACCATGGCATGCCACACTTGGAGGAAAGAGCATGGGAAACTCGTGCAGGTTCCCACCATCATCCCAAATGGATCTCTAAGTAAGCCTTTCAGACCCATTCATCATTGGCATCTTTTCTCCATAAATCAAGTCTTCCAACTCAAAGACCACAGCATCCAGGAAATGTTGACCCAAAACACCAATATCAATACAGAGAGAAAAGGGACCGAGGACCCTCATGGGGTGGGTTGAGTTTATTTGTCAAAGTTGGTGATATCTCCCCACACTCTTCACTCTCCAGAGATCCTGTCGGCTTAATTTATGTGGCTCATAGCTCATTCCCTCCAAGGTGACAGGCTTTTCGTCTTCCTCACTTGGGAACTTGTCTTTAGGACTGTCCAAATCATCACTGTCGTTAATTTTTTATATACCCAATTTCATCTTGAGTTCCTCACATTCAAGGGAGCTCCTTTAGTGGCTGCCGCCTACACCCCAACCAGTCAGATGTGTCCCCATCCTGTGACTGGCAGATCTTAGGGAGATCTTAGGTAGCAACCCACAGAACAAGTGGGTGGATGTTTTTCTGTGTCTTTCCTATCTTTAGATAAGTCAGTAGAGTGAAGGCCATTTCCTCACACACAAGTCAGAACTAGCCATTTTAAGTGAAATAAAAATAGGAATACTTTATTCAGGAAAAAAAAAAGCTAAGCTAAAATCAAAGCACGGATTAAACACGCCGAGGATGCTGTGACTAGCCGAAGCCAACTAAATGGAGCCAATTATCACCAATCATAAACCATGAGCTACAAGAGGCCCCGTGCCCCAGGACAATGGTGTAATTAAATCTTTATAACTACAACAAGAAATGCTACAGAATTAGGTGAAGCCACAAAGGGGTCTACACATTTCCCTTTCCTGTGACTTACCCATTGAGGGCAGGCGCAAGCCATTTCTGTGCTGGCAAAAGGCCTCAAGGGCCCCCAGCACTCAGCGTGCCTGAGCCACATCCGGCACCAGGCTGCTGAGGTGGGGTTTCCTTTGGCAACAGGCCACCAACAATCTTTGAGTTTCTTATCAACTATGGGCCAAAAGAAATACAAGAATGCCAGTGCCCTGCTCCACAGGTAACCACGGAACACATGAACTTGTCTAATGAGACAGATGTAGCAGTCTAACAAGGCAGCAGAAGGTACAGCTTCTGTGAAGTGCCCAGGGGCTGTGCTATGCACCTATGCATCTGCAGTTTTCACATCTGGAAAATGTGTCTAAGCAGAACCTGTGAGTCGCTGCGGCCACTGTCCTAGGGACTTGGAGTGTCACAAGTATGAAACACACTAATATTAGAGGCAGATTTGAAACAGTGCCTGAATTATGGTGAATGTTGTGTAAGTTGATAGTGAGTTTTTACACTTGCATCATTTAGTTACTCTGTCTTTCTCTGTGTGTATACACACATGTATGTGTGTGGGTCTCTGTGTATGTTTATTTCTGTGTGTGTGTTTCTGTATGTCCCTGTGTGTGTTCATTTCTCTGTGTGTGTGTTTCTGTGTGTCTCTCTGTGTGTGTTCAATTCTGCTGTGTGTCTGTCTCTGTGTGTGTATCTATGGTGTGTATTTGTAATGTGTGTGCTTATGTCTGTCTCAGTGTCTGTGTATCTGTATGTGTGTATGTGTTTGTGTGTGTGTGTTTCTGTATCTGTGTATGTGTTTCTGTCTGTGTGTGTGTCTATGTTTGTATGTGCAATACTGTACATGTATAAAGTCAGAAGACAACCTGCCAGATTCAGTTCTCTCCTCCTACCATGTGGGTTCCAGGATTCAAACTCAGGTTGCTGGTCTAGCAACTCCTTCACAAGTGGGGCTATCTTGCTAAATTTGTTTTTTAAAAGACACCATTATCAATTATTTTCCTACGCTGTCACTATTTTTTAAAGACTGCATAATAGCACACACCGCCATCAGCAGCCAGTTACACCTACTACTATCAATTTTAAAATTATTATTAGCATAAACTTTCTCTTTAGTATTTAGTTCATATGCATCAGCAGCTGGCTGCAAAACTGTAATATTCATACAGCAGAACAAATCCAGGGCACTGTCAGTAGGAATGAGAGGAAAAAAAAAAATCCAGTTCCCAGAACCACCACCACCAAGAGAGATGTGTGGCTTCAGTAACGAGTGTCTTCATCTCATGCAGGAAGTGAGAACTGGAGACGTGGTGTGGAGCTGGAGATGCCCCAGGAGGTGGAACGGGAGGGACGGTTCTTTGGGGAGAATGAGAAAGACACAAGACACCCAGGCTTGAGATCCCAGGAGGATGTCTGTGGCTGTGCGTATACTTGCCACCATGAATATGAACATTCTTCGTTTCCCTTCCTCCAACTTACAGATGGAGGTCCGGGAAAAGAGAACAAAGCATCAGAGCAAATACATCCCAAGAATTTTCTATTGCAGTACAGGCGGTCCTGCCCAGTTACCTCATTTTGCCCTATGCTATAGAAGATCAGAAAAATCAACTATCTCACTCAAAACCATGGGTTGGCAATAAGCAGATGTTGGCCTTGGTCTGGCACACTGATTCAGGAGAGCAGGCCTGTGGTGTCTTTCATGAGTTCTCAGGACTGGAACACGGGCCTCGGGTATACCCTTGACAACCTTAGCATGGGAGGGAGATTTCCTCTGGAAACTGCTATGGTGGCCTGCAGGAGTGGGAAGTAGATGGGGAGCAACCATGCTGGGCACAAGTAAGAACCAGGCTGCCAAGCTGGAACATGATCCTGCCATCACTGACCAGCACACGGAGATGCTATCCTCGAGCACCCACCTGAAAACCATGGTAACAGCAGGGGCCAGGGAGACAGCCCAGTGCGTATGTGTTGGCTACGCAAGCACGAGGACTTCATTTTGATCCCCTGAACCCACATTAAGAGGATCCAGGTATGGTGCCCTACATTTGTAATCACAGTGCTGGCAAAGACAGGCAGGTCCACAGGCCTGCTAGCCCAGCCTATTGGGCAAGCCCTGATCTAGTGGGTCCCGTCTTCCAGACAAGGTGGGCAGCATCGGTGGGACAATAGCAGAGACTGCCCTTTTGCGTCCACATTCGCTCATTGTGGACACACACACATGCACCTACACACAACACACATACATGTACACATACATGTGCACGCACACACATATGGTAATGAAGGTATTTGTGCTTCTAGATCTTTCCTTAGTCAAATATGAATAACAAAGCTCCCTTCAGATCAGCTAACCTACAGATGAAAATATAACTAGATGAAAAAAGAGTAAACACTTTCCCAAGTGGCCAGAATAAGGAGGCAACACAGAGGGACAGAGGGTACGGGACAGAAGTCAAAGCTGTACCAGGTGAGCTTTGGTGATGGCTTTTACGCTGAGATGGACCTTAGTCTGTATACCACAGAGCCAGCGCAAAAATTCAGACAGAAATCCAGTTTCACTGGCTTCAAGAAACAGAGAGAGAATAGACAGATGCAGAGAAGGGCAACCCCTAAGTTCTATGTGGAAACCCAGCTCAGAGTTCTAGCCAATCCCTAGACCACACAGACATGAGGTACTCCATATATACGAGGCATAGTCTGAGCAGCCCATCCAAGGCTAAGAGAACACACAGGCTGTGGCTGCCATTTAAGAGGCAGATTTGCAGCAGGGATCCAACTGCTTCTTGGCAAAAATAAAATCAAGCTCCTCAGGAGAATATAACAGAAATCAGAATGTCAACAACACAATAACAAGAATGACCACTGTACAGTCCAAATTATTATAAACACTGTGGCTGTCTCTCAGGAAAAATGACAAGCCATGGAGATCCATCCCAAATTACCTTCAAAGGTAATATTCAAACAATGATTTTAAAGCAATCGTAACTACTCCCTACTCCGTTACCTGTGCTGGTTAGTTTTTCTGACAACTAGATGGAAGCTAATATCATCTGAAAAGAGGGAAGTTCACTTGAGGAACTGCCTGTATCAGGTTGGCCTTATAGGCAGGCCTCTAGGGCATTTTCTTTATTAATGTTTTATGTGTGAGATCCCAGCCCACTATGGGCAGTGCCACCCGATGTGCAAGCTATTCTGGGCTGTATAAGAAAGCAAACTGAACAGGCCAGCAGCAGTGCTCCTCCGTGACCTGTTTCAGTTCGCGCCTCCGGGTTCCTGGCGGGGTTCTCAGGGATGGAACGCGACTGAGAAGTAAGAGGTACTAAACCTTTTCCCCTTCCGGTTTACTTTGGTCATGGTGTTTTACTACAGCAACTGAAACCTAACTAGAACAGAAGTTTGTACTAGAAATTGGGTTTGCTTTAATGGACTTAACCATGTTATTCTGGGGAAGAACTGAGAAAGCAGCTGGAACTTTGGTCTGAAATGCTCAGAGTTTAATGAGCTGCTGTTATGAACACGTGGGAGACAGAGGTGTTGAGAGATTTGCAGAAAATGGAGGCTTGGGTCTGTGAGATTTCAGAGGAGAGGGAAGGCACTATCGGGGGTTGTTCGTGTGATATTTCGAATTAAGAATCTGTGGTTGCTGGTCATCTGGGACTAAAGTAATGAGCTGTGATTAACAAGAGACCAGCCCCACTGAGGGGAAACCTTTGCTTTCCTGGGACAATCGATGCTACTCATCTTGGGGCTGAAGAACAAGCTTTGATTAGTACAAGACCATCATCCCTGAGGTGAAATCTTCTAGAAAGCATTTTCTTAGCATCAGCACACAGCAGCTGTGGTCCAGAGCTGGCCCAAGGCTGCATTTCACACTGGGAGCCAAACTGTGCCATGCACAACGCGCTCTCACACGGCACTGATTCTGAGGGCATGAGAGGATGGTTCACAGGGATTGCCTGATTGGCAGTGTGCTGTGTGGCAGGGTCTGTCTCTGTGGAGAGAGGCCACTGATGAAAGGGCAGCCTCAACTGCATTGGGAACCCCAAGACTGAAGGGATCACGGGGAGAAACTGAGACTTGGCACCATGTGGCAGGATCAGAGAACCTAAAGAGAGTCCAAGAGGTCACTGGTGAAGGTGACACCCTCAGTTACAGTGGAGACCTGGGAGATGCAAAGGCCATATGCCATCCTCCAAGGACAGCAGCAGGCATGAAGTGAGCCAGCCTGAGACTACAGGACAAGTCATGTGTGCTACGGACGGCAGAGCTGGAAAAGAGATACTGCCCAAACCCTTTGGAGCCCAGAAGGTCCTGATAGTCCAAGACCTGGGATTACAGGATTTGATTTACACAGCTGAGTCTTGGCTTTGCTTTGATTTGACGGTGACTACGTCCTGACTCCTCCCATTCCAAATGAGAAGAAAGTAACTGATTTTAATTTACAGTCACAGTGGGGAGACTCTAGACTATTAAAGAGATATTGGCTACTTTAAAAAGAATTTGAAACTTTAAAGCATTTGAAATTTTTATAGACTGTGAGACTTATAAAGTTATAATATGGTTTATATTATGATATTACGTGACATATTGAGGGTAAATAAAAAGGAAAGGTTATGGTTTAATAGTGATATATTTTTGTGTCACACTGATAAGGGGTCAACAAAGCACATTTTTGTCAACTAGAACAAGCCAGAATCATTGGGAAGAGAGATCCTAATTCAGGGACTGAATTTCTTTGTAAGAATGGCCAGTAGGCAAGTCTGTGGAGCATTTTCTGGATTAATGGTGAATGTAAGAAAGCCTAGGCCACTGTGTGCCAGGTCACCATTGGGCAAGTTGGTCCTGGGTTGTATAAGAAAGCAAACTGAACGAGTCAGGAGAACAAGCCAATAGCCAGTGTTCCTCCATGATTTCGCTTCCATTCCTGCCTTAGCTTCCATCAAATACGGACACAACGGAGCTGAAACAAACCTCCCCTCTTCAAGACATCTGTGGTTAACGGTTTATCACAGAGATCAAAACTAAAGAAATGTAGCATGAAGTTGTTCAAAACTAAAATACACTCAAGCAAGCAAAAAGTGCTTTGCCAAGTTTCATGTAAATGCCACTTGCAGGATTAAAATGGGAAGCTGGGGCTGGAGGCATGGCCCAGCAATTAAGACCACGTGATGCTCGTGGAGAGGATCTGGAGTCACTACCCAGCTCACTCATGTGGCTCAGGGAATCTGACACCCTCTGGACTCCATAGGCACCAGGACAACATGTACACATACATACATGCAAGCAAAAGACTCAAACACATAAAATAAAAATTAAAAAAAAAAAATTAAGGGATTTTTAAAATGTATATGGTCCTTGTTTTCTAAAGGTGTTCTCAGAACTTTCTCAATAAATCAAATTATGTTAATATGTATGTCTTCTGGGAACAAGTGACAACCATCTACCGAGTTTCCAATCAAAATTCCATTTTCAATAAGTCACAAAGGCACCTAATAACGTGTTATTGTAACTCAAACCTGATAACGCTTATGCAGCACTGCAAGTTTGTTGTTGTTGGTTTTTGTTGTTGTTGTTTGGGGGTTTTGTTTGTTTTAGCAGAAGGCAGAATCAGGCTCACAAACTGGGAAGGGAAAGCACACGGCATGCGGACATCGCAGGCCTTGAAGTCAGGCAGCTGAAACTCAAATCCAGATGCCCCTTCGAAACTCAACCTCCATCCAGAAAATTCCAAGAGGCACAGTAGCCATTCCTCGGGACTGTTGTAACAGTTCACACAGGGCTGGGAAGCAGTCAGTACATACACTAGCAAATCAGAAGCTACGAGAGGTATAGGAGAGGAGGAGACCAACAGCAGAACTTGAAGCACAGTTGATCTGTCCTCCTTTTGAAACTATTGGGCAGGGTTAGAGTGCCTGCCTAGAATGTGCAAAACATCACTACCAAATCACCCCCACATCACCATCACCATCACCATACATCATCATACATCACATATCTCCCATCATCATCATCACACACCATACACCATCACCACCACACCACCACAACACTTCTCCGACTTCAGCACCATTTCCAATGAGAATGCCTTAGTCACCTTTCTGTGGTTGAAACAAAACACCCTAACAAAAGCAACTTTCACCTCAGTTAACCTAAGCAAGACTGCCCAACAGGCACACCCAGAGGCTGAACCTCCCAGTTACTCTAGATCCCAAGTTGATAGTTGAGAACCATCACACAGCACAAATCGCTGTGAGTTGGTTGTTTCCCGGCTTCTTAGGGCAACACACAAGAAACAAAATTTCAACTCTTATTTCTTAATTTCTTAACTTTCTAAAAATTCCTTTGACTCTGAGAGGTTTAATTCACATCCTTTGAGAAGGATTCCTGAAGAGTCCCACAGACGCCTAGATTTTTCTGTCTGGCACACAGGGCCTCTAAACTTAATTCACACATAAAGGGCAGACACATCATAGAGCCCATTCATGGCGTTCATGGGGACAAAGCCATGAGCCTCCTGAACAGACTCCTGCATTTCTTGATCTTCTTTTTGCCTACAATGCCGTTAAAGCTTAAAACCTTCCTGAGAGGTTTAGGCGGGGAAGTCACACTGTGAGCAGGGTTGTCATTGTTTATAAAGTTTGGGACTTTACCTTCAAAAAACAGATGTTGGAACGGAAGCCATCAAGAGTGGCAATGTGCCCTTCTCCACGTAGCTCTTCCTGCCTGTGACTGAGCCCAAGGAATGAAACGGACCTTCTAATAATCAAGCACTGAATATTCGGAAGCAAGAGAAACAAGCAACACGAGACAGAGCCAGGACGCTCGGCCTAGTCCTCCTTTGGTAAGAGGTAAAGGACCTTCAAAACACCTTCTGGAGACAAGATCCCAATTCAACAACTGAGGCCACAAAGCCAAGAAAACCTGAGAGACCAGCAACATGACAGGAACTTCTGGCAGGTATATGCTGGGCCAGGAGGTGCATCTGAGAACTCAGCTAGAATGTTCTAGAACACAAGAGAAGTGGAAACTCCAGAGAATGCGGCTTCCTGTATGAAACAGAGGTGGGCTGTGGTCTAGCATGTGATTCCTTACACAGGCCTGCATTCTGGTCTCCTTATCACAAAGCATACACCTCTGAGGTGGGGTAAGGCCATGCTAAATGACCAAAAGCTGAGGAGAGAGCCAACACAGGGCATGCAATGTAGATTTCTCCAGCAGCTCAGCCACTTAGAGCTGCCTCAATCAGGTTCTCTTTCCATCAGTGGCCTCAGTCCCTTCATTTGCATAGTGTCAGGCATCAGAGTTGGCTGGGAGGAAGAATAGGCTCCTCTCCTGGAAATTACTCTTACCCATAAAAGTCCTCATCAAGAACAACCCATTTTCCATCTGGATTTCCTGAGGAAATGGCTGGAAACGCCCATCGCACACCCACATGTACACGCAGAAATGACAAGCTCAGACCGTCATCTCCTGCCTCTCTCTTCAGCACAGTGCAACACTGTCGGCTGAAGCATGTGATCTCCACCCCCAGATCTGGCGAGACATCATAGTGCTAGGTCCCTGTGGAATGCCATCCGGAGCCAAACTTCCAGAACCCATCTCTTCTCACCGCATAACACTGACAACGACAGGAGCTGCAGCATTTCTTATTATTTCAATTGAATGCGACAGAGCTGGCAGACCCAGTACTCTGGGTCCCTGAACACACTGTGAGCATTCTGCGATAAACTATCCTGTGGCTTTCCCCCTCAGATGGCAGACAGTGAGCTTTCTCTCAAGCTCCCCTGGTATACACCTCAGGGTCGCTCTTGACTGGTTTTGTGTTACGTTTTCTTACCGATCAAAACAATTCCATTCTGTAGAGAAGGAAGCTCTTTAAGCACGAAGGTAAAGAACCCAAAATAGCTTTAGGAAGTTCCTGAAACTGACCAGACTCACTAGGCCCTTCTCTACTGGAGTAAGCAATAAAAGCTGAGAGTCCCTATCAGAGAAGTCAAGTTAAGCTACAAAAAAGACATTTAGACCAGCTGCCTCAAAGGCACAAACAACAGACCAACTGCCTGGAAGTTTAGACCAGAGTAACCTGAAAACGACACTCACCAACTGTTGAGTGGCCTGCAGGCTGTGCAGTGTGTTCCAGGTACCCAGCTCTGTGAGCTGTCACCCATTCCCGGGCAGGCTTTGGTACTGCAGATCCTGGAAGCACCCCTCACCCACACACTTGTAGATAACCCCAATAAAACTTGGTTCAACAAATTGGACTTTGGTTGTATCTGTACTTTGTTCTGTCATGGGTGTGTGCTCCATCATCCCAGGAAAAGTTCTGTCACACAACACATCTCTCCTGAACAGGGACATGACAGAATCAAAGAGGAGTTGAGGAGGCTACGGATAGCAAGTCATGCAACTCAGCTGAGAAGTCTGGGGATAGGGAGGCATCTGAGGAGGAAATTCCTTAAGAGTTATCTTTTCCTATTTGGTGTGTGTCGGTGTGCCTTTGTGCTATAATGGCGGCTGCATGGTTCTCGCTATGGGTACTGAGACAGGCAACTAGAGCTGAGTCTTCAGGATTAGGAATGTCTGAGGAAGGAGTCCCAGGATGGCATTCTTCATCCATATGGTACAGGGTGGCATGCCTACCCGATGGCTGCGATCTACTCATGAATACGGAGATGCCCTGAAAACATTTCCAGGTTTAGAGGAAATGCTGTCATCTTGACGTTAACGCGCAAGGTGGAGGATGTTGGGACTCAAGTGGTGGAGGTTGCCTGGCCTCCGCTGCATCTGAGAATGCACCTGAGGCCAAGATGCTGGCCAAGAGGGAGCTTATTTCTGTAAATGAGAAATTGCAACAGGAGAGGGAGAGCATCCATTGTGTTAGCCTCGGATTTGGCAACTAAAATAAACAAAGGGATGAGCAGAGAGATGGCAAACAGGTAGGAAATAGTACAACTATTTAAAAAAAGGGAAAAAAGTCTGTTATCAAACATACACAGGGACTTTTAAATGGTCCCATACAAGAATCTACAGTGATAAGGAATGGGAAATATTGCACAAACAAGCAGTGACATCCTGTCCCAGCCTGCTGAGCTGAGGCTGTGGCACACAGGAGTGGATGGGATCCGTCTGATCCAGGTGGAAGCAGGAAAACTGAGTGATGTAACTTAAGGCAAAGGCTGCATAGCCTGAGACAGTGTGAGGGAGTCGCCATGGCTAATCAACGCCATTAGGAACACTTGCGGTCTCCATCTTAAGCCCCCACAATAGCAGGAGTCGGAGGACCACAGAGGAGAGGCAGATGTTCTCGAGGGAACTAGAATAACAGGAGCTGTGTTTGAACCCCAGTTCACTGGGTCTGACAGAAGTGTGCGCACAGACAAGTGACAGACAAGGTTGATGGAGCTGGTGTGGCTTTGCCACCACAAGTCCGTCTGTGGGACTTTCCACAGTAGGAAATGCTTCAGCAGATCTCAGTGACTCAGACCACCATGTAAAGAATATCTACAAAGTAAAAGAAAAAGCAGGAGGAGATTTTAAAAGGAAAAGGTAAGGCAAAGGAAGAGGTCTACCTGGATTATTCTAGGACAAACGTGGCAGGATTTGCGCTCAGCTACAGTTCTTTTTTTTAAATGACAAAATTGTATGCTAAGAGGCTCCTGGATGGCTTGAAAGCCCGAGAGCAGTTCATATGTGATAGGACTATACAGGTGAAGATGAACAAACCTGTCCCGGGGTGGGAACTTATCCCCCAAGACCAAGGAGAATGTACATTTCCCTCCAGCAAAAGTTTATGCTAGGAGTGGAGGCAGTAGCTAGGAACCTCCCCAACAGCCATATATGGTGGATGGAGAGGTAACAGCTACAGCCACAATGCCAACCCAGGGCCCCTCTGACCCAGGAAGCTGGCAGATGCAGCAGGGAAGAGAGAGCAAGGTCTTGTTCTCCTTGGCCCTGAGGCAGTCTGAACAGAATAAATGAGACCGGCTGAGTTCATAAAGGGTGGAGAAATGTAAGGAGACTCCGTGGAAGAGCAGCTCCAGGATATGTAAACCAGATAGAATGACTGAAGGCTACAGGGAGCTAATTAAATTCGTGCCTCCTAGCCATGTTTTGCACCCAACCTTCATCCACAGAGGAAGCAACAGATACAAACGGATGGGACCCTTCTCTGTGTTGTGTTAGACCTTGCTCATGTTTGACTTTGGCATCTTCTTAGTTGTGACCCACATTTTCAGAGAGCAGATGACCACAGACTTTCAGAGTTGCCTCTCCAACGTTTATCTTTGCATCTCCACTACGTGTTACAGGAGGCTGTTTCAGGATGCCATCATATCCTGCCCATGCTGAGGAAAAGTTTGTTACTTAAGTAACACAATGCTAACCTCCGAGTGCTGTGCAGATTTGGAAAGCCACTGGAGAGGCAAACATGTATAGTAGTGTGGTGTTTCCCACGACCTTGTATCCCTACTGGGCCTGGATTAATGGAAAGGAAAAATAATCCAAAAGGTATCTTACATGGCTGAAAAGGGACACTACCAGAGGCCATAAGGTTGCTGAGTGAAACCTCCAGTGCTAGGGTGGACTACCTCCTGTGAGTTGTTGGCCAAGGAAGCCCCTGAGGCTCTAGAAACCATAAAGGCTGTTGCTGCTGCTGTTGTCTGTGTGCCAGAACTAGACAGTAAGAGCTTGTTGCTGAAGACACTGCATGTGAATGAATGCTTTGACTACAGGACAGGGAGAAATTAAGGTGGGACTGAGATGGAAAGTCCCACCCTGTTGTCTGGCTTTCAAGTGCTAAGGGTGGGGGGCATGGAGCTAGCTATTCACTGAGAACTGTCATCAACATGCCTACTTGTCTCTGTACCCTGTGTGCCAAAATATCAACACGTCAGACAGGGCTTGCCTGCTTGTGCAATAGTGGCTCGGCTATCACATTGGCTGGTTTTGTGTCAAGTTGATACAAGCTAGAGTCAGAAAAGATAGAGCCTGAGTTGAGAAAATGCCTCCAGGAGATCCAGCTAAAGGCATTTTCTCAATTAGTCGTCAATGGGGGAGGGCCCAGCCCACTGTGGGTGGGGCCATCTCTGGACTGGTGGTCCTGGTTCTATAAGAAAGCAGGCTGAGCAAGACATGTGAAGTAGGCCGTAGTAACAATCCTTCCATGGTCTCTGCATCAGCTCCTGCCTCCAGGTTTCTAGCCTGCTTGAATGTTCCACATCTGGTACTGTAAGCCATGACAAAATCTTGTGGCTGAGAAGGTTGTAGATTCCAATGGGAATCGCAACTTCTATTGTTTATCTAGATGGGTAGATATGCCTGTCAAATTACCTTCTAAACGTGCATTTACACAAATAGACCGCTGTTATTTTCTGCCTCAACTGATAACTGCTGGAGATGCTCTGGAGAACAAGAGACTGCTCATGGCACTGTGATGCTGTGGCACAATGACCAAATTCTTAGATACAGGTAGACAGTGACAACTAAGGCCCCACCAAGGTTCAGGGATAATTGTAGAAGAAAGGATGAAAAGAATGTAAGAAAGAGTCTTCTATAACAGCTTCCTGTGAGATTGCTATATTCCATCCTGCAGGAACTTCTTTAATCAAGAAAGTAAACAAATTCAAAACAGTTTCAGGAAGTCCCTGAAACTGACCAGATCCACTAGCACCAACCACACCCCCCACCCGCTCCAGAGTGAGCAATAAAAGCTGAGTGTTCCTGTCAGAGAAGTGAAGCCAAGCTACAAGGACTGTGAACTAGACCAGCAGCTGGAGAGAGGTTTAGAACAGTCACTTGGAAAGGTTCCGCTTCAATCTGTTGTGCTGCCTACAGGCCACACAGTGGAGTTCTCAGTCTTGTGAGCTATCACCTGTGCTGGGGCCAGCCTTGGTGATGCAGCTGTCTTGGGAGTCCTTTCTGTTCCTCTAAGCAACCCCGTACCCATAGCCTGTTGTGCTGTGTTTTATGTGTGTGTGTGTGTGTGTGTGTGTGTGTACACCAGACATAGCAGTGGCTTTAAGGTCCAGAAGACTGAGCCATTTTGTGTTTCCAGTGGCACAAACAGAACATAAAGAGAGTGGCTGTGGGGGAAGAGGTTGATCCAGTGTCCAGGGTGAAACTGAATTCCGGCCATAGGCTGGGGAGCAAGGAAGGGCCTGTCTGCCCAAGACTTCCCTGAGTGTCTCTGCATCTACAAGTAAACATCAAAGGAAACTCAGAGGAAGCCTGAGAAAGCCAGACAGTGCAGGCTGACAGTGAGAGGTAAGTCCATTCGCTCCCAAGCATGGCAGGTCACCTACCAATCCCATCTATCCTTCTGACTAAGCCAGGAAGATTATCCAGGCCACCCAGGCAGGGACAGATGCCACCCTGGCTGGAACTGTTCCCCTCTGTGAGAGTGACTGTGTTCACAGCATCTTGTTTGGCAGAAAGGGTCACTTTCTTGTGCTGAGTTATCTCGAGGCAGAAGTGGGTGTGGAGGGCTATATGTCTGGGGGACATTGGGGCAGGTCAGCCAGTGGGGGCTGTGGTACCTGCATGGTTCCTTTGCCAGATGAGCCCTAAAGCTCTTCCAATAGGGAAGGGGGAACACGGAAGGTCCTCACCCTTTGTGTTAGCCTTCATCCTGGTGTTCACGGGTCTTCCAGCACCAGCCTCATCAACTCCATGATATTACAGATGCTATAGACTGAGATGCTGGTGAGACAGAAAAGGCTCCATGTTCGAGGTACTTCAAATTGACCAAGGAAAGAAGGCTGGATAGGTAAGGAACTGCTCGTTCCCTGGCTGAGGGTCTAACCCAAAGCCTCCAAACCTAGGCTCGGTCAGTGGAGTGACACAAACAATGTCCCCAAACAACATGTAGAGAATCACCTGAGACCATGTTATCTATTTGACACTAAGACTTCAGGGCAGGCTTGTTTGTGCACACGAGGCTTTAAAAACTATTCATCAGCTGGGTGGTGGTGGCGTATGCCTTTAATCCCAGCACTTGGGAGGCAGAGGCAGGTGGATTTCTGAGTTCGAGGCCAGCCTGGTCTACAGAATGAGTTCCAGGACAGCCAGGACTACACAGAGAAACCCTGTCTTGAAAAACCAAAAAAAAAAAAAAAAAAAACCAAAAAACCTATTTATCACTATGGATGGTTTGCACGAATCATTCTCCCATGCAGTCACTCAAGAAAGTCTCAACATTGAGGCTCTAAGGACTCGGTGGTGACCTTGGGTGTCATGAGAGCTTATGTTACAGATGCTCGCGCCCATCAATAAGAGCTGAAGAATAAAACAGCAAGATTGGAGATGATGCCGAGTTCCACGCAGAAAAACCAGGAAGTGGAAGGCGTCTGAGTGAGCGCATGCTCTAGACAGGTAGGAAGAGCGAGAAGCACAGAGAAGGGAGCTCTGAGCAGACTTCAGGGTTGGACAGGAAAGGGCCCTGGGAAGGCCTGGGACAGAGATTTCCAGGCAAACAGCTCTCCAGAGACGGCCCCTGGGGAGTCTTGATATAGATGTGCTTGGGTCAGTGCCAGTCAAAGGTGATCCCATCTCAAGGAAGCTGTACTGGTTCCCAGCAATCCTCCAGTTAGCCTTGGCCTCCCTGCTCTGCCACGGGGTTATTTTTTCTTTACTTTCAATTTGCATTGCAGGCTGGAGAGAAATGAATTACATCCCCCGGGTTTCTCCGTTCCATACAATTAAGAAAAGCTATTTCTTAGTCACAAGGCAGATGAGGACAAGAAGATGTTCCATTTTCTCTCTGCAGGGGGGCTGCCGCCACTCAATATTAATTGATCCTACTCTTCATCCATAAAGCAGGGGTTGAAACAAATTTTTGGTCACAAAAATGGCAACTATTACACTATTAAGGTGAATTATTAATGGCATCCCCATTAAAGTACACTCCTGCTCATGCAGGGCCGGCTGCCACAATGCGCGGAGTGTTGCTTTAATAGGGAGAAATGAGTAAATTATGTAGTCCTCGAGGATCCGAGATGAATTACCAGCACCTATCTTGTTCCAGACTGGCTGGAGATTTTCCACCATTTCATCACAACAAGGAACACACAGAAAACCGTGTAATACGGCTCGGCTCGGCTCCCAGCAGGATGGCCTGTCAATCGAATGCAATTTTATTTTCCTGCTGGAGAGCAGACAGAGTGAAGACAGCAAGGCACGAGAAACTCAAAAGCCGAGGAGACCGGCTGTTGCTTGGGGGAGGGTGTTGATCTGAGCGTGGGCAAAAACTTAATGCATCCTTTAGGGAAGCATAGAGGAACGGAGGGGATGGAAATGGGCAGAGGAGGGGAAGGGAAATGGTCAAGAAGAAGAGGCATAAGAATGCTGGAGAGAAGGGAAGATGGCAAGGGAAGGAGCAGGGAAGGAGAGGGAGGAGAGAGAAGGAGGAAAAGCCTGCTGATGAGAGGGCCACATGCATCCCTGGTGCAAGAGTCATCACACGTTGGCACCCAGGAAGGACAGTTCTCAAGGTGGTGGGTGGTGGGAAGGGGGACTGTGATACCCAACCCAGCCAACTCCTTAGTCATTTGTTGTTTAATGTCTAGTCTTCTACAAAGCTAACCCCAGGCAGAGCAGTCATCTTGACTCCTCTATCTAGATATTAAGCTTAGCAATTTAGAAGCCAGCTGAAACATATGATTGAGCCTAGAGACCAGATTAGCCCTGCTCTCCAAGCCCGTGACGTGAGTTACACATTCAACGGGTGTGTGACTCCCGCCCCTAAGGAATGATACAGAAGGAAAAGCATACACCATTATCATTAGCTCCTTGGCTAGGCTGCATCACTGATGAAATCACTCTTGTTAAGGCCCTTCACCAATCCAGGCAGCCATCCCCCAGATACCGGCTGCTAAGGCCTCACAGTTGCCCCTCCAGCAGGACACCTGCCCTCAGTCAGCCAGAACTGTAGCAGGATGTTTATTCTGCTACATTGTATTCACAGTGGAGCTTTGTGATTAGGCAGTAGAAGAGGAGGTGGAGCTGGGAGAGAAGAGAGGAAGGGGAGGGGAAAAAGAGAGGAAGGGGAGGAGAGGAAAGAGGCTATCAGCCATGGAAAACCAACATGGGTCAAAAGCTGTCCTGGGTAGCAACTTCTATCAAAAGGTTAGATATTGGGTAACAACCCTAATTGTGTGGGCATCTTGTTGATTGAGCAGTTCTAAATATATAAATCCTTTAGATAATCATTAAGCTTTAAGAGTCTCGTTTCTACCATACTTCCAGGATGGCAGATATTGTCTGGGTTCAGCTGAGCTCTGTGGATGCAACGTGGTGGATTGGCAGAGCCACGAGATGCCAGCGCTTGCGCATCTAGTTAGCCAGAGCCCTGGTTAGAGCCAAGGAGCAGAGGGAACATGGCAGCTGCCTGGGAACAAGCCGGACCAGGCACCATTTTCTAAATATCACCCCTACACAGAACTACCTGGTGTGGGTGTTTAAGCCACTCAATAGAGTCTCAGAAGATTAGCAAGGATACCCTTTCTTTCCGTTCACTGTGGCAGAGAGAATGGACTGCACCAGTTAGAACCCACCTACTCCCCTTTCTAGCCAATCTTCCTGGATTACAGAAGCTGGAAGCTAAAAACTCTTATTTCCCATCCATGGGTGAGGAAACTGAGTCACCCCAGAGTTAAGTACTTTCCCAGGATCACACACCTAGGAAGTGGCAAAGTCATAATTCTGAAGCCAGGAGGGTTTGGCTCAGAACCCTCTCTTCTCACGACCTCATAAGCAGCCTCATAAGGGGCTGTAACTTTAATTTTTGGGGGGGCGTGGGGGGTTTCGAGACAGGGTTTCTCTGTGTAGTCCTGGCTGTCCTGGAACTTACTCTGTAGACCAGGCTGGCCTTGAACTCAGATATCCACCTGCCTCTGCCTCCCAAGTGCTGGGATTAAAGGCCATTGCCCGGCAAAAGTTTTTTGTTTGTTTGTTTGTTTGTTTTTTTCTGACATTGATTGGCAGGCACGGACGGGGATTCGAACTCAGGAGAGACTGATGGACGGCCACCTACGACTCTGGAGCACTGCGACTACTGCGGTGCGCCACCGCTGGCCCCTTATTTTCAATGATGATTCTTCAATGCTTTAACCTCCTGTTAGCCCACCACCCACCAGAGGTAGTGGAAAGGAAAGGATACAGAAGGGAAGTGGACCTGTTTAGAAAGGTTCTTTGCAGCAACTCCTGTCTGTGTAGTCTGGAAATTATCAGTTCAGTTCACAGGTTAGCAGGCAGCAGCAGTTCAATCCACTCCAAATATTTTCCCAGATATACCAACAGTCCAGTTTGATAGAGTCACTTTAGCAACAGTGGTGACACGACCTAACAGAGACAGCCAGGCCTCAGCCTCAGCTTGAATCAGCAGTGGGGACCAACAAGAACACCAGAAGTTCTCAGCTGTGCCTCTCTCAGAGAAATGAAGATCATCGGGCAAGAGACCCACAACCGTTGCACAGCTAGCCGTACCAGCAAGCCAAGCTCTGTCTCCTTCAGTCCCTGGAGTTCTGTTTATACCCTCCAAACATCACGTGCCCTCCATGTGCCTTGTCTTAGCATGTGTCTTGCCTCAGCATGTCCATCCAATCAGCCTGAGTCCGTGGAAGGGGCAAGAAACTGCAGCATACCACCAGAAGGGTTTTGGTGTGTTTCTTTCTATGGAGTCCTGACAAGTGCAGCTCAACTGTGCAATATAAGGCCGACCAATACCTGTATGTTGTTAGCAAAGAATCCTTCATTGCATGTCCTTTCATGTGCTTGCTTTAGCAGAACATCCTCTTTCCTGTGTCTGCTTCAGCAAAACATTCCTTCACTAGTCGGCCTTTGCCTTTCACACCTGTGTCCACTTTAACGAAACGTTCCTTCATGTGTTTGCCCCAGCAAAACACCATCCAAGCGACTTTCCAAAGAACCCTTAAAATTTCTACTTCAGGGACAGATACTTAATTTAACTAACCTGCTTGTGTTAATATGCAGTGAAGTATAATGAATTATCACCAACCTTACCTCTAATCTGTCAGTTTCAAGGAGTTAGAGACCCAGCTGCAGTTTAGCTTGGGAGCTGTGGGCTCACTCCCTAAGGAGGCTGCCTCAGGTGCCCAGCCATGGCTCAAGTCATCTTAAGGCTCCACTGAAGAACATTCACTTCCAAATTCACATACATGGTTGTTGGCCAGAGTCCGTTCCTGTGTTGTTGAAATGCAGGCTGGCTCACAGCATGGGTTCCCTCAGAGGGAGTTTGTGAGAATTCATGATGGTAGCCAGTCTTTTTATAACTCAATCTCAGAAATGGAAACCACTGTTCTCCTGTGGTCTGCCTACAAGAAGCAGGTCAGTGGGTCCCACCCGTATTCCAGGGAAGGAATTTCAGAAGAACAGGTTTTATAATGGATACCCACTAAGGTCACACAGTAATGAACAGAGAAGCCTAACTTTAAAGTTGCTTTTGTTTCCCATGTCCAAGCTCAGTGTGGTCCTTAATATCCCTCCTAGTTAAGGGGTAAAACACGATAGGTTTACCTTTCGAGGATACTGGCTCCCAACACTTACCAAGATAGGTTCTCTTGGATTTGAGTTATTTTCATCTAACTTACTGATATGAATTCCACAGTAAGAATCTATGATGAGATGTCCCACAGACCGCCAAACATTACAGACTACTGCCATTTCCCTTGGTTATCTGCCAGAAGATCATTTGCTGAAGGCACTCACACACTTCAGTCACAGGACACGGAAAAAAAAAATCAAGCCGTTACCAACCTGGAAGCTTCATCCCTATTTGAGAGCTTTCATGGTGTAGAAGTTTCTACATACAGAGTCAAGAGAGAAAAATATGCAGCAGTCATACCCAGGTGTGTATCTAGAAAGCTACAGTAACAACGGACCGGCAAAGATACACCCACCGGGGCATTAGTGACAGCAACAGTATGGCAATAACCAGCCACCGCTTTCTGCTTAAAGTAAAGCTTGCTCAGAAAGAAGAAACTCATATCTGGTACTATGCCATGAATGAATGAATGAATGAATGAATGAATGAGGAAAAAAGGTTTTATCTTTCTACACATTGATTAGCGCCTCCCTCAACCCTCATCGGAGAAGCTACTTTTGTAGTCTATGGCAATTAGTGCAGAGACCCACAAGCAATCAACATACAGGGGAAGAAGATACTGTGAAGTATTCAGCGCTAACAAAGATAATCTGTATCGTGCCTTCTCCCACTCAGGGCTCGGGGATTATTGTGGACAGGAGGAAAAGGAAAATTTTAAGAGCGGAGGGAAGTAGGTATGCGTAGAGGAAGATTATTTGCTCGACACAAGGCTATTGCACACATAAACTCACTACAGTTAATGACTGTGTGTACCAGGCCTGTATGAAGTCAGGCAGGCTAGGCTAAACCTGGCATGGGTGGGGAAGGTCCAGGGAGTATACCACCCCTACTGATGGCTCCTGAAGGAGAGTTGGTGTTGGAGGATGTGGGACCCTGAGAGTTACCCACTTCAGTAGATGGTCCCACATCCATACACATACAAGACAACACTAAGGAGAATCAGTAGGTTTTTTTTAAAGGGGGGAGCACATTAAGCTGCAAGGGGAAATGGTCAAAAATAGGGAAGGAATTGGAGGAAAGGAAGTTGGGGTGGGTGGGTTCAGTCAAAACACCTTATAAGCATTATGTAATTCTTAGAACAATAAAACATCATCACTAGAAAAGTAAGCACCACAATGAAATAGGAAATAATCCTTTGCTATCATTTACACAGTAACATGAATCAGGCAATAATAAGAAGGGAGACAACTGGGCAACCATTTGGGGGATACAGCAAAGTGGGGAGGAAGCCTCTGTCCTTCTCCCAATCCCATCATCCTTCTTATCCACCCAGGGAGTAACACGGCACCAATAACTTTTCTTTCATAAGTTTCTTCTTGCTATAGCTAGCCAGATCACTTCTCATCAGAAAGCCCTGACTGACTGAACACCCAAGGCGTGTCCCCTGAGTGTGATCCGTACAGCTCATAAGCCCAGCCTAAAAGCACAGCTCACTGGCTTGACTGAGCTCGAGGTCCTAGCTTCAGTTGAATGTGGTCTGAAGATTACACTTGGGATTATCAGGGCCTTTCTGTAGCCCCCAGCAGACAAATATCCAAGCAAGCAGGAATTGACCAGGCAACAAAGTAAAGGCTAATGCCTCTCCAAAATGACAGTGCTGTGTCTACTTTAAAAAGAACACACACACACACACACACACACAACACACACCCACTCCGACAAGCAGGCCCACTCCCTTAGAAAGCAGATCAGTCTTGTATCACACACAGCGTTCATTCCTCAAGCCATGGGTTCCATGCTTCTAGACAAATGCTGAATTTATACCCATGAGAGAGTCCTGAAATAGTCCCCTCCTCTTTTTTGTTTTTGTTTTCATTGGTGGTGGTGATTTGTTTTTGGTTTCGTGTTTTGAGACAGGGTTTCTCTGGGTAGCCCTAGCTGTTCCAGAACTCACTATTTAGACCAGGCTGGCCTTGAACTCAGAGATCCACCTCTCTCTGCCTCTGGAGTGTGAGTGCTGGGATTAAAGGTGAGTACCACCCCCCATCATTCTCCTCCTTTTAAAAGGACCCAGTGAACCTATTAACAACTGGCACATCCTGTTCCCCATGAATCCTCTGCGTGCCCCTAAGAGCATGCTTCTACCGCAAGATGGGAGAGAAGCTCGGCTACTAGTATAAGCTCGGGAAGTCTGCTCTGCCTGCTTTACTTTACTTATATATGATCCAAGGGCAGGTTCTCAAAGGCAGTGATTTTCTAGGCTTAATTCCAGGGACACAAACTCACCTTCTCACACCAGTGAGAAAGGCTTCAGAGATAAAACCTACTGGTCTCTTTTCTTCCAAAAGTCATCAATCAGTGAAATCTGATCACTTAGGATAATACTGAGACAGGGGACAGATAGAGAGAAAAGGCATGGTCTACCAGCATGACAACGTTGCAGTCAAAACCATCAGTTTGCATAGTTAATATACACTATGAAAACGAGACAGAATTCCCATGAAACTGGATAAAGCCTCTTGGTAAAAATTCTTTTAAGTCATATTGGTAACAATTTATAGGCCACAATAAAACAATAACTTGTTTTCCATTCCACTCTTTTTTAAAAAATTATTTTGTCAGAGGACAACCTCAAAGAGAGGAGGTTCTCTCCTACCAATACACAGGTCCTGGGGATTAAATTCATGCTTTAAGGCTTAGCAGCAAGTGACTTTACCCATTGAGACCATCTTGTTGGTCTTCCTGTTCTATTTTAGTTAAAATAAATAAAAATTATGACGGACTGCTTTTATTATGAGTCTCTACAGAAAATAACCATTTTGTTTTGCTTTAACAGATAACAGTCATTACTAGGGAATCCCACCCTACTGAAGGGAGCCTTGAGTTTCTGAATTGGACTGCTTGCATCACACACAGGCTCACCCCAGAGTCTATCTGCACACAATACTACATGTTGCTTCTTGATCTAGATTCAGAGTGCTGGGACCAGAGCACTAAGAGTTTTGCATTGAGACAGGAAAGTGGAGAATTCCCAGCATCCTTAAATCTAATCTATCATTCCCATTAGTAATCGTGGAAGGATAACACTAGTACCAAGAACAACATCAAAAACCAGCATTGGAGAAGATACATACGGGAGCTTTGCTTTCAAGGCCTAAGCCATGTCATTCACAGAACCTCATCAATCTCCCCAAATCTGCAAGCTTGAGCTGTGTTTTATAGGAAGCAATTTCCTTTTGGGAACCACGTTTTGCATATTCTGTTTAAAAGCAAGGTCTGTTTCTAGCATACCTCCCAGCCGGACCTCTGCTTGCAAGTCACACAACTGAACTCTTTGTGTAAGTCTTCAAAACAGAAACTGACCCTTAGCAAATATAGGAACTAAAACTAGAATTAAAACCAGGCAGGAATAAATAACGTCACAATGCCCAATGGTGACTTTTTTACCCAAACTGAAATTAAATATATAGACATGTTCTGCCTTACCCTTTACTGAAGACACAGAACCTAGAGACGGGTCAGAAAAACTAAGCAAGTAGTCTAAAAACTGCACTGGCTGCAGAGGTTTCAAAGAGACTGATCCTCCCTAGACACCACAGCAAATTCCTAGCAAAGAAAAATGTCTCCCTGACTCAAGCTCAAGTCTGACCTTGCTTTGTTTATAAAGCTGAGACTACAAAGCAACCATCCTCACCCGCCCAAGTTCATGTCTGGCCTCCTAAATCTTAGCTACAGGTCAAACTTAGCCCTACCTTAGAACAAGTGGCACAGGGAAGCCACAGCCCCACTCTAGCAGGCTCCTAGCTAACATTCATGTTCTCAGTAAGCAACGTAGTCTCTCCAAATAGAGCGTGGTGTGTGGCTGAAACGAGGCAAACAGGAGAATCTCTGGGCTCACTGGTCAGCCCTCCTTGCCTAGGTGGTGAGTTCCAGGCCAGTAAGAGACCTTGCCAATAAAAAAGGAGGACAATCCCTGAGGAACACAACTAAAGAGTGTCCTCTGGTTTACACACACACACACACACACACACACACACTGGTCTCCAACAGGTCATGAGCTGAGTCCCTTACCTGTTACTGCTGTCAGTCATGTTATCATGATGTCCTTGTCACCCAAGCCTGTGACTCTTGTCACAACAAATGGGTGACCTACAAGGATTTGCCAGGAAAGCCAAAATGTAGCAGACCTAAGAGCTGTGCGCCATTTTGGCTTGTGACTGACAGAAGCACCTCTAGGCCTGGAGGGTGTGAAAACTGAAGCCACGGCTCAGTCGCCAGGCCACAAGCCTGCCTCTCAAAGTGGCAAAGATCACAGGTTCTCTTACAATGCTGCAGGTCTCATTTATGATACCTCCTTTACTCATGAGAGCTCAACAAACACTTCAGAGTCCTCCAGGCTCAGGCTAAAAGAACCCCGTGGTGAAACCCTCTCTCACCAAGAACCCTTCTGCAAGGCACGTAAGCCTCACCCCTGCTTGCCTTGCCTTTCCATAGGTGACCTTGTACATCCTAGTCAGATGTTAACTCAATAAATGCCTGACACAGCAAGTCAGGTCCATTCATACATGTCCTAACTGTGGATCCCAGGTAATTTCTGTGGGACTTGGTCAGCCTGGCAGGGAACCAAGAGGAGTCGGGGAAGGGTGGTGGTGGGGGTGGGAAGTCAGAGGCAGTAGAGACCTTATCAAGGCAATGGCTCGCACAGAAGATCTGAGGCTGGATTAGCTTGCTATGACCAGCCAGTCCACCTCTGGAGTGAGCAGTTAGTTCTAAATGTGAGAGCCATGAACTGGAAACAGAGGTCTGACTAGATGTTAGCGTGTGGCTAGGCAGGAGGCTGTGCGTGCTGAGCAGAGCCGGAACACTGGGCTGCAATTCTGAAGGAGGGTGAAGGGTCAGATGCTCACTTTCCCCGAGGTTCCTGAGTCGAGAGCTAGCTGTCAGAAGACCCAGCCCATTGCCAAAAGGTCCCTAGTCAGCAGAGACCTGTTCCTCACACGCCCTGTGCTCTGCCTCCAGCTGGACCTCATAGCGTTCTTGCAAATCCTTAGTCCCATCCACTTTTCTGTCCCATGCACCCCTCCACGAAAGTTGGAAGAACCCTTACCCCTGTGTGTCTCAAACTGAAGAAGCATCAGAAGCATAGGAGGGATTTATCACATGTGAACTATTTTATATTTCACAGCATCTGGAGTAGGGACCAAGACTTTGCATTCCTACAAGAAGGGGGCCACATCTGGAGAAACCCTAGGCCGAAATCTCAGCTGCATGTGAAACCCAGGTATTCCATGTGTACACGTCACCTCCCCAAGGCCCCTTAGAACCTCAGGTAGCCTGGGCACCAGAAAAGTCAGCACCTGCTCTCTTCGCTCACGCTCCTCTCCCAGCAGCAACCCCAGGGCCAGAACACACAGCTTTCTCCCTGATCCTGTACCCCACTCCTCCCTTCCCAGCACAGGACTGTCCAACACAAGGCAGATCTGGAGCTACTCTCTCCTCCAATTCAGCAAAAGCTGCCTCCTTTCAGGGGGTCTTCCTGAAAGCCTACCTCTTGGGGGGCGTTCCTCGTAAGGGATGGGGAACTTCCACTCTCACAGCACTAACTGCCTACTATAGAAAGCCCCAGCCTACACACACGTACACGCACACTCACACGCACACTCGCACTCGCGCACAGACAGTGGCCTGGAGGAAAGACTGGGAACAAAGAGAACTGCAGGAGGCTCACGCAGCCCTGGAGGTTGTGGCGAGAAAGACGGCACACTGTCACCCACTCATCCATTGGAGCATCATCTGTTAGGATGTCCACGCATACAGTAACACATGCCTCCCTGCTCAACTCCAGCCCCAGCTGCGTCCCCTGCAGCTTCAGTACTACCCAGGCCTGGGGTCTTTCAGGATGAACTGGCACACAGCAGGGGCTTGTGACAAATTTGTAAACGAAGTTTAAAAATAATTGTATTGGGCTGGGCGTGGTGGTGTATGTTTTTAACCCCAGATTTCAAAAGGTAAAGGCAAGTATATCTCTGGAAGCCACCCTAGTCTACACAATGAGTTACCAGCCAACCAAGGCTACATGACGTGGCCTTGTCTCAGGAATACAGAAATAAATTAACTGGGGCCAATAAGTCAGCAGATAAAGGTGCTTGCCGGCACCTTTGGGCACCTTTGGGCTCAAAGGCACAAGTTCAATTCCTGGGACCCATGTGTTGGGAGGGAAAATGACTCCCGCAAATTGTCCTTCGCTCCCCAACACACAGCATGGCATGTGTGTGCCCCCACACATACACTCAGTAATACATATAATAAAAAACGTTTTAAAAAGAATAATTGTATTGGCTTGCCTTATGTCCTCTAAAATATATTACAAGTCACTTAAAGGAAGTAAAATATATGATGGTTTATGTCTAGATAGATCTATAACTATTACACATACTGTATATTAACAAGCTGCCACCAATACTGATACCATCTCCACTCAGGTAAAGGAAATGTACAACTTGAAAAGTTCTCAACTGTGACCCTTAGCTAGTAGCCTTTCCACACCTGAAACTCACTGCAAATCAAGGTTTAAAGGCCTTGCCTCAGACTTACTGACTCAGAGACCGCCCTGAGGCAGAGAACGGGGATCGGGGGTCCAACAAGCCTCACATGTAGCCACCATGGCTGACACTGGACATTTCTGTGCTGATGCTCTAAGCTTCTCTATCACCACCCCCTGGGCAATAGCACCAGGCATTTAACTCACTGCTAAACATGCAACTCGGGGCCAAGTATTAACAATAATAGTGATAAATTCATTTTCAGAGTGCGATAAAAAAAACTGTGGCCTATCTATCATCTAAGATCAGTCTTTCTCCCAGCTGTAGGGGGACCACAGTATTAGAGAGGACAAATTCCAGAGTGACGGGGCTGCTTTTGTGGTGGTGTTTGGGGCTACCGCTGCCCACGCTGGAAGCTAAATGACAGGGGACCCGTCTATGATTCATTGCACGGCATGCGTGTTTTGAAGAAAAAAGGTTCCCTGTGCTCTTATCACGACCAAACAAAATCCACACACAGCATTTAAGGACGAAAGGCTGGCAGCAAACATGCAAGTATAAGCCTTGTCAGCACAATATCAGAAAAATCCCAAAGGCCAGCTCTTACGGAGCCCCAGACAGGAAAACCACAGGGAGGGGAATGTTTTAAATGTGGTCATGGGGCCTGCTGTGGGAATTGTGCTGTGCATCATGGAAACAACTTACAAGAACAGGAGAGGAGGTGAGCATGAAGGTGCAGGCCGTGAGCAAAAAGATGACGGCGCTTTTCAGGTGGAAGCTCTTGAATTTAGTTTATGCTTGCTACGGAAGGCCAGAGATTGAGGCGTTCAGAGTGGGTGGGAACATTTGGGCATCATTTAGAACAAAGGGCCCATTCCACCAACCCTTGGCAGCAGGGCCCCAAATGCTAATTGCTTTCATTACCTCTGCGAGTTCTATTTCTGTCTACTTTTCTGTTTCATAAAAGACACTATGCCTACCTTACATGGGTGCTCTTTCTTTGTAATAATAAAAATTAAATTAATTATTATGTATAATTATATTATGTTATTAACATATGGTGATAATGTATTGTATAATATATTATATACAACATATAATTATTTAATATATTACATAATGCCAGCATTTCTAGGAATACATATAATTACATAATATGTTATCGATTATTATATGTAGTAGTAGTAATAATAACATGAACCAGAGATGGAGTTCAGCTGGTCAAGTGTTTGCACTAGCATGCATGAAGCTCTGTGTTCCCTCCCAGCATCACATGTATAAGGCATGATAGACAACACATGCCTATAATCCCAGCACTCAAGAAGCTAAGGCAGAAAGGCTGCTAGAAAATTCCAGGCCAGCTGGTGCTACCCTGCCTTAGAGAGAGAAAAGGAGACAGAGAGACAGATTGATGCAATACCAGAACCAGAGTAAATATCTCTGGTAATTAATAAATAGAAATAAGTAAATAAGTAAGTAAATAATTATAGTAAATAAGTAAGCTAGCCACTCCTGTCATCACGGTGTCACTGTTAGAAATGTACAAAGGCTCAAACACTCTGGGAAGCAACGGGGTAGCATCTTAAAAATTCATATATGCCAAACACCAAACACCCTGCCAACTCCATGCCTGCTGTATTGGTACCATAAACTTATCTCACACACACACACACACACACACACACACACACAGACCTGTTCACATATGTTCACAGCAACATTTCTTCTAATAGCTCCGAACTGGACCTAGTCCAGTGCTCAACAGGAGAGGGATCCAATGGTTGTAGTAAGTGCTGGGAACTAGAAGGATCCGGCTCTTGTAACTGTGGGGTGGAGAAGTCAGAGGGCCAGAGTAAAGAGCCAGACACAAGGGTTGACACACTGTGGTGCCATTTGGAAGGGAAGAACAGAAATGAAGCAAAGCAAATATAAAGGGCAAAAGAAGATAGGAGTTGTCCAGGGGCTTCTACCCAGAACCCCTGTGTTCCCTGCTGCACACCAAGCATATGAGCACCAGGACAGCCTGTGCAAAGTTCTCTGTCCTGAATGTGGAGAAATTCAGGCTGTGAAGACATTTCCATTTATCGACACTACATACTTAATACGGGTGTGTTTTATTGCATGCAGCCGAGTATGCACAGTGTGCAATAGGGCTCACAGGCTGGTCCCGCGCCTGCTCTCTTTTGCTTCTGGTCTCCTTTCCGACTTACTACCTGTCAAGGCAATCACAGCTTCTGAAAATAAAAGTGTGAATACATTAAGATGTGAGGAGAGGTCATATCTTTCCTAGCTCTTGGTGCACCACAGCTAACAGATAATTAAGGCAGAGGCAGAGCACCCACTGTGTGACACTGACGCCCCAACCCAGGTGCCTGGCAGTCCCCAGGACTGACTGCTCCTGACTTCTCATGACCCACCACTTCTGTTCCCACTGTCATTGCCCTGTCTGAGGCCACCTGCTCCTTGTCTGATGACTGAAATGATTTCCAGTGATCTCTCCCTTTACGTTACCCCTTCCATCCTTCCAACTAAACTTAGAAAAATCTTTCCAAAATACAACTTTGTTCATAACACATACCCTTTCCCTGTCTTACAAACCTTTAGGCCTCTTGACAGAGCCTAAATTCATCAACTCAACAACTAAGACTCCATGCCTGTGTGCATCTGTCTGTCTATCTGTCTGTCTGTGTACATCTGTGTGTATGTATATATGTGTGACTCTGTGTGTGTGTGTCAAAGTGTGTGCATCTATCTACATGTGTATGTTAATGTGTACTGAGTGTGTGTGCATGAATATGTATATGTATGTGAAACTGTGTGTCTGTGTGAGTGTCTGTGTGTGTGCATCTGTGTGTACATATGTTTGAGTGTATATGTGTGTGCATTTCATGTCTGTATATATGTGTGTGTGCATGTTCATGTCTGTATGAGTATGTGCATGTGTATGTGCATGTTCACATCTGTATATGTGTGTGAGTGTACGTGACTGTGAGTACATGTTAATATCTGTGTGCAGGTGCCTGTGTATGTGAGGCTGTAAGTACACATAGAGGTTAAAGGTCAACCTGGCATGTCTCCTCGGTGTCTCTCCACTTCAGTTTTTGACCCTCGGTTTCTCATTTTTACCTGCCGCTCACCAATTCAGCGGAGACAGCCAGGGAAACCCAAAAGCCTCCCCAGTGCCTCCATGTCTGTCTTTTTAACATAGGTTCTGGGGATCAAAATCAGATCTTATGCTTACACAGCAAACACTTTACTAACTGAGATATCTCTCCAGCCTCAGCTAAGACTTTGTATCATCTGACAGGCCCCCAAAGGCCATACTCCAACCCAACTGCAGCTCCCCACATAGACAGTATTGCCTCTGGGTTTTGTCTGCTGACTAGGTCCTTGTACTTTCTGGAATGGTGGTGTCTTCCCACCTACCATATCTTTTGCTCATCTTCTACCTGGCTAGTTCTGATCTCAAACCTCCCAGCTGAGGAGATCTAGGTTTGAACTTTGCCCTGAGGTTTCCTGGCACCAGTTTTGAGGCAGTTATAGGAGCCACCAGAGACTCATGGAGGCATGGGTGTGTCTAATGTCCTTAGCAAAATGGTAAATGCTATGACCTTCAGAACAACCATTAAGGCTGTGGGAAAGAAATCTGAAAACATGAGTTCAAGAACTTATAATTTCTCAACTATGCAAAAATAAGGATGCAATATGAATTGTATGAGGGGCTTCACTGACCTATAAAGCTACACTGTTAGAAAGATATGAAGGAAGGAGATTAAAAAAAAAAAAAATTAGGGACTGGTGATCCCACCACAGGGCAAGATCCCATTCAGCTAAGTTTATTGTTTGTGTTTACAAAGGCAAGCAGATTCCTAGATTCAAGGTCAGCCTGAGTCGGAGCTAGTTTAGGCACATGCATGGCAGAAATGGTGATTTCAGAGCTGGATCCCACCCAGCTAAGCTTATTGTCTGTGCTTACAAAGGCAGACAGAGCTCTGAACTTATTTGCCATGTTAAAAATAAAATGTACTTGGTGTCTTAGAATCAAGGGGCTAAGGTCATAAAATGCTGATTCTTGGGATAATCAAAAGGGAACCTGGAGTAAATGTATTGATATGTAAATAAAAGACTGGGCTTTGGTGTGCAAGAGAGAGCTACACAGAGAGAACTGCTTGGGGAGTGAACACAGCTCCTTTAGAATTTTTTCTAGCATGAGCTGAACTATCTAGAAGAGATCTCTGGACAGCTGTCTTGAGCAGAACACAAGGCTGTCAGCTTGTACCCCACGACTGACTTCATGTTATTCTTTTTTGCCTCTCTCAAAACACCCCTTCCTCAGAACCCCTCTCCAAGCTGAGGCTGGTCCTTGGCTCGTTAGGACAAGCTCTTCTCAGTGACTGAGAAAGAAAGACAACATCTGGTCCTTAGCCTGAAGGAAAAAGAATGGACTCACGGTATGAAGAAGTAGAATTGTGTTCAGGATGAATGGACGGACATTTAGGCTTCAGAAGAGGGTAACTCTGAAGGGATGGTGGAGAAGGAATGGCTCCAGCTCAGCAGAAGCTTGGTAGCAGGAAGGGGTAGGGCCTACACAGACAGGATAGCTGGGAAAGGGGGGTCTTGGGAGAGCACAATGCAGGAGCTGTAGATACAGTCCTTCAAAGGGGATATGGTGGAGGTCCACAAAGGCAGTGCTAGGCAAAGGAGAGCCCAGAATATGCTAAACCTTCACTTCATCAGTGCAGAAAAACCTGCCAAGGCTTTGAGTCTGGTCAGACATGTGTCTTACGCAAACAGACCCTATTTAGAGGGCAGGTTGGCAACTTATCAGAGTCCTGAGAGCTATAAACTTTGCCTGATGATTCCCAAGGAAATCATCAAAAATGCCCATGAAGAATTTATGTACAACATTATTTATAGTATCTCAGATCCTAAAAATAACCTAAAAGTCCAATAAAGGGGACTGTTCCATAGATTATAGCACACTGAGTGATTAAAACACGTCAAGTCATTAAGTCACGCTTTCAGAGTACATGGATGGCAGGGTGGGCACCTCACTCCATGGCATTAACTTGTAGGAGAGCAGGATTCAAAACTACCTATTGGTTGACTCTTCATTTCTCAAATATTAACTATCTATTGAGTGGCAGGCATTGCCCTGCACACTGAGTACTTCAGAATACAGACACAATCTTCAGACTTAGGACATGGAGTTCTACCCTGTGAGGGTGCCTGAGGGCAGACAGCAAAGAATTAACAGCAATAAGTAAAATACACAGCACCTGGGGTGGTTGAGGCCATCGTAGGCAGTTTCCTTCAAATTCAAACTCTCCCTTTGGGAGGGAGGAAGAAGAGGAGAAAGAGGAGGCAGCAGCTGCAGAAGCTGCTCCTGAGACTGGGAGGCGAACAAAAGGTTACAGTCTGGGAAAGGAGAAACTTGGGATGAAAAGTTCTTGAGCTTTATAAAAGGAGGAAACTCCAATAGTCAAAGAGACTCCAACCAGCCCAGCAGAGGAGCGGTGATTCTCGGATCTGTCCAAATGCACGGCAGCTGTGCAGAAAGCGCCAAAACTACAGTTTTCCTGAGTCGTTGAATGTTGGGGTGGGCTTTCCGGTGATGCAGTTGCTTTTGAGTCCCCCCTGCTCCTGTTAAGTAACTCCTACCCACACTCCTGTTAGTAACCCACCCTGCCCCCAAATTATTAGTTACTTCACTAAACTAGATGCTAATACGAACAATTGCTTTGGTCGGTAGAGGGGTTGTGGGTGTGCGTGGAGGTTCTCTGTGTTGTATCTCCCAAGGAAAAGTTTGTCACACAGCACAGGGACAGCATGGGAAATCTAGTCCTCGGGATGCAACGAAGGGTCAGATGGTCAGAGAAAAAGAGATCAGAGTGATAAGCCAGGTATGGCAGCGCCCACCCATGAGCCCACCACTCAGGACGCTAAGCATGAGATCTGAGAGTTCCAGGCCAGCCTGAGCTACACAGGGAGACCCAGTGAAGCCCACAGCAGCAGCAGCAGCAGCAGCAGCAGAAGCAAGAAGCAAGAAGCATGACAAGACAATGAGGTCAGAGGGAATCTGGTGACATTTAAGGAGAGATCAGAATCACAGGCAGGCTTTGAGTAGAGGAGCAACGGGATCAGACAGAAGCAAGAAAGCTGGGCTGTTTTGGCTTTTGGTGATGGACAAAAGTTTATTTCAACAACAACAAAAGTCACCCCACTGAGGAAAGCACAATGCCAGAAAGCTGTGAGGAGCCAGTCACTGCGGCCCAGAGAAACAAACCAGGTGAGGCCGTAACTGCGCTGATGAACACGTTGGGGGTGGGCTACGGATGGCGTGTGTTCATGGGGCCTTACTGCAGTCTAAATGACTCTTCTACAACAGAGAGAAGATTTATTCAGCTCACTGCATCAGAAGCTCCTCTCCACCGTGGCAGAAGGGTGTGGAAGAACAAAGCGGCTCACATCTGGCCAGCTGGGAAGCACAGAGAGAGGCCGCCTACCATTACTCTATCCAGGCTCCCAGCTCATGGGATGGTACCGTGCACACACAGTGTTGAGAGCTGATAAAAGGAACTTGTCTTAAGTACTGCCATTTTGACTTTTGACTCCATTTTACCTAAGCTGACCAACTCCCTCTCTAAGCAACAACAGTTGCTCAAAACATAATGCCTGCTCCTAACAAGAGTAAAAACAAATGAATTTGATTGCTTAAGTAAAATCAATGTCAGCCGACAATGATGGAACATTTGGGAAAGTCCCTAATCCCCGAGTTCTGATTGGTAAAAATTATAACTGTAACTTGGCTCAGATCAGTATGGGTTTTACGCTTATAAACCACCTTCCAGCACAACATGGGGCTGCCAGAAGAAACAAGGCTCCTAGGTCCTTATGTGGCAGCCCTGATCGATCAGCAACTCTGCTCTGTGGTGTGAATAATAAAGGAGTTTGTTGTTTCACGAGCAGAGCCACTGTTGCATTCTCCCCTTTCTCGTGTAATGAGAGCCGGTCTCAAACTCTTATTTCTTCCCCTGCTGGGATTAGAAGTGTGAGCAGCCACTCTCCTAATTATAAAAGAAACACAACCAAGGTGAAACACAATAAAAGAAAGAAAAGCATCCAAAGCTCCAGTGTCCCAGTTATCAGGGCACTTCTTACAGATCTTTCTACATAGACAAAGAGCAGAGGCTGCTGGTGTCATGGTGGCCGGATCTCTAGCAGGGAATGGGACACGGTGTGACTTTTAGTGGTTAATGCTCTCATTAACCACTCTCTCCAGTCAGTCCCCTGTCTCCACCACCTCCTAACATAGTGCTATCATGTGGGTACCAAGTATACAACATATGGGGGCACGAGCACTGCAAATCTGAACCCTCGAAATGAAAACTTCTGACGGGTTAGGACAGGCTGAGGACGAGAAGGAAGCAATCAGACAGAGAAGACACTGGGTTTGGTTTTGATGACGTGGAAGGGGTATGTGTGAAGAAACCTAGTTGTCTATGACTTTGAAAATCCAGAAGCACTGGGGCCTTAGACTCGGGGATGGCAGCAAGAAAAGATGTGAGGAGAAAAAGAAGAGGAGAAAACACCACACCCCTCATACATCTCTAATCCTCATAACGCCGGTGACAAGGATACACCGCCCTATGACAGCCCATTTTATTGACTGGGGCCAACCCTGTAGCTCAAGAGGCCTGGGTGATTTACCACTTTGAACAGCCCTTGGGTTAGCCCCACCAGTTCAAGGGCCCTTCCCTGTGGGAGATGCCCTGTGAGAGAGCAAAAAGGAACTGAGCCCAGGACAGTGGCCGCTTCCCCATCTTCAAGGAAGTCCTAACAGGTGACAATGCTAATCCCTCTTCCCCTCACCCCCCAAACCCCCCACTCCTGCTCCTTCTGAGTTAGCTCATTAGACAGGGGCTTTCATTGGAGTGTGATGGCCATTTGACAAGATATGACTGACTGGCCAAGGATTTAGGGACTTGGGATTGACTCAAACACTGTATATAAGTGTATGGGCTGGGTAATAAACTCAGATCTGCACTCTGATGCTGGTCTCCAGAGTTGGATTTCCATGGGATTAGTCACGTGACTCTGTCACCTTCTCCCCGCCCCCCAGGTCCTGTTCCCACACTTCCTCCTCTCCTTCATATTCACAGAAGTTGAACGTATTCCCCAGGCACTGAAGGAAGCAGTATCTTAAGACACACTCGGGGAAAGTGTTGGTACATGCGCCTAATTTTCTGCCACCCAAAGGGAAGAGCAGGTCTCTTCAATTTTACCTACCATTCTTGACAACTGGAACCTACTAAGCTCTTTAGCCAGGTCACTGGGTCTCCCCTATCTACCAGAATAACCTCCTGCAGTCCCCAGAACCAGCCCAACTGCACACAGTAGGTGCTCAGGACACTAAGTATCTCAGGACATACTCTGCTATGGTAACTTGAGTGTCCTTTACCTGTCATCCCAGGGCCACATCCTATTCCCTCAGTCCTGGGCACTGATTGTGAGAGATGACCCAGACCCCATCTGTGAGATGAGGCAAAGCTTAACCAGACTGACAAGAGGGAAATGATCGTTAATGAACTTGGGGAGACAGGGGGTTGACCAATTAGCATAGAGGACATTTTCTTCTACAGGGTTGGCTAACAGAGAGTCTACAAAATACCTGGTCCACAGGCTGAGTTCAGCCCATCCATGTGGATTGCTTGCTGACTGTCTTAGTTTGGGTTTTATTTCTGTGAAGAGACACCATGACCAAAACAACTCTTATAAAGGACAACATTTAATTAGGGTTGGCTTACAGTTTCAGGGGTTCAGCCCATTATTATCATGGCATTAAAACCCAGAACTGAGACAAGCAAGGCAGCGTCCAGGCAGACACAGTGCTGGAGAAGGAGCTGAGAGCTCAATATCTTGATCCAACTGCAGCCAGGAAAGACTGTCTTTCAGGAAGCTAGAAGGAGGGTCTCAATGCCTACCCCACAGTGACACACTTCCTCCAAAAAGGTCACACCTCCTAATAGTGCCACTCCCTGGGCTAAGCATATTCAAAGCAACACAGACTCATGGCTTTACTTTGTATTTGCCTGCCTGCCTGACTGACTGGTTTATTTCTTTGAGCTCATGTGTTGCCATGTAGTCCAGGCTGGCCTGAAGCTCTGTATCCATCCTCCTGAATGGTCAGATGACTGCTGTGGGCCACCTCACTCAGGCGTTGCTATTTTAACCAGCCGCTCTCTGGTAAAGAGGGCTACCTCTCCAGACTGTCCTGTTTTACACTGTGGGATAGGTCTCATCCTACACTGTGTCCCACCCAGACACCCTCCCAGGACCTTGTACTCACCGGCAGTCAGTGTGGTGAACTCTAGAAAGCAGTATTCATAGGTCACATCTACTTTGGTCTCCACCTGAGGTCTCTTCAGAGTTGAGTAAATGTTTCCCGGCCTCTTCTCTTCACGTTTCTCCAGCTTGTTCAGACTGCAACCCATCTCGACGGCTGTCTACAACGGGGAAATAACCAAGAGCAGACAGAGTTGGTCTATCATTAATTTTGAAACACCACAGCACAAAAGACCCCCCAATTTTCTGGAGAAATACATCAAAGACCTCAGTGCCTGGGAAATCACGGTGTGATTTAATACAGCCAGAACACGGGAGACCGGGCCACCTTGTCTTCTTATGAGTACGCCATTACCAGCCGCCCTTGGAGAACTGGGTGACCCCCAAAATGTCCCTGCTTTGTATCTTTTCTCCTCTATCTGAGGAAAATAATACCTCAGAGTAGCTTCCTGCACTATCATCTGTATACATGATTTAAAAAAAAAGGGGGGGGGGCCGAAAAAGCAATACTGTGCATTATGCTGTCAGCCCATCTGCAGAAATACAAGACACATGTCACCTTCCACATGGTTGCTAAGGGAGAATAATAAGTTGTTGTTATAGTCTCTAAACTCTGGCATCCTTTCTCCCTCAACAATAATTATTTAGACAGGAATTGATATTCAAACATCTCAAAAGTAGATATTTTTATGGGCCTTGTCTCATAGCCCCCTTCTCTTCCCTTTTATTCAGGCCAAATGGCAGGAAATACACACACACACACACACACACACACACACACACACACTCACACACTTCCAGTCATTTCTGATTAAAATGAAAGCAACGGAGCCTAATAGGGCCAGCGAGACCTCAAGCAGCACCCACCCACCGTGATGGAAGATCAGTGGCCTCGGCTTGCAAGGAGACGGAGAAACGGAAAAACAACAAACAGAGAGCAGGTTCTCTCAGGCTTTGATTGACACCAGTGAAGGTTTCCCAAGTATATGTTTTCCTAAAATACAAACTGTCTCAGAATACAACAAACACACACACACACACACACACACACACACACACACACATACACGCAGGTGCACACACAAAAATGCAGGGACTGCTTCCTTCTAAAGACAAGGATTTCCTCCACCGGTCCATTCATAGGGTTCCCAGCTTCCTAAAGCAATTTGGCAAGTTTCAGAAAAACAAACTGAACTTCAAAAAAAATAAAGTAGCAATGGCATAGGAGGGAGCAGGAAGGGGCTAGGTAGGTCCAACCTCGACCTGCCTCTGCTTTGTAGTAATTAAAAAAGGCAGAGAGAATGGATAGGAACCGGAAGGCTGACTTACGCCTTAATAAGGAGACATTAGTGTCCAAGAACCGGAGCACATATGATGTATGTGCAGTCTGTGTGAACTGATAACTTGGAAACTACTCAGTCATTCTTCAGACACAACAGCTGACGTGTGCACAGGCTGCTGAAGGAGCGTGCAAAGCAAGCTGCTGCCATGTGCAGGGATGTGGGGGGATGCAGAAAGCAATGGACCTGAGGTTCGCAGTGCTGGGACCAGTACACTGTGGCATGGCAGGTACTATGAGCACCAGGAGTACAAGGAGTCCAGAAATGTCCTCCATTCCTGCTCATTTCCAGGAGTTGAGCCCGGTGGGAAAGGAAGGAGTCTGTGACCATAGCACAAGGCTGGCAGGAGCTTGGAGGAGCTGAAGTGAGCTCTGCTACATAGATTTGGGCATTTGGAGATGTTGGGGACCCTGCAAGAGTAAAGGATGAGGGAGAAAAGGAAGGACAGGCTGTGACGTCTGTCATCCTTGGCCTAATAGGTCAGAAGCCAAAGCCACCACTCACTCAGAATGCCTTTGTGAGCTCTAAAGAGAGTCGTTGTCCTCTGAGGAATGAAGTCCTACCCCAGCTGTGGCTTGAAGAGGAGAGGAGAGGCCAGGCTAGACCTAAGCCCCTACTTAGCCCCTTGTGAGTCACCTTCACAACTGGGCATCACACTGCTGCATCCGTATGGAAAAAGATAAGCCAAGTGGGTGATATTCCAACTGGTCGTGACTGACCTATAGGCACACGCAGAGAAGTGTGGAGGGGAGGTTTCTTAAACAGGAGAGAAAGATGTTAACACAATCGGGGCCGTGAGAAGCACAGATTAAGATTAAATCTGTCTGTTCCTCAGCACATCCAGAGTGTGAAGAGATCCGAGGCCGGATGAGCTACCTGCGGAGAGAGGGCTGGCCACCAGCTCCAACTCTCACTGAACAAAGCTTATGCCGCCGCCACGCTCACCAAAGCAGAGCTGGAGGAAATACTACTCTCCTCTCTAGCTAATGAGACTCATTTCTCACACCACTGTGCTCTGCAGACTGTATCCACCCAAACTCTCTCAGATCAGCAAGGAAAAAGAGAAAATACCCAGCAGCCATCTTGACACAGCCCCAGCAAGCATGATTACAGTGTGGATACACAGATGACTAAGGAACAGGTGGGAAGCTCTAGTGTACTGCTCACCAGGGAAATGGCAAGAGGGTCACCGGGAGGAAGACGACACCCAAACAGCCACTTACTTGTATGGGTTAGGCACCAGACTCAGAATAGTCAAAGCCTGAAACCTTTTGAGAGGTGATGTGGGGAAATGTTGGATTTCAGAGCATTTAGGGCTTTGGAATTTCACAAGAAGAGCTCAACTGGGAAGGTCTATGCAAATATCCCTACATGCAAGATTCTGAAATCTGAACTGCTTCTATCTCCAAGCATAAGAGACCTTGCGTCAGTACCAGCACACACAGAGCTATTCAGACTGGACGTAACCCTTTTTGTTTGCTCTACATATTTACTTACTTTAAACTGTGTGTGTGTGTGTGTGTGTGTGTGTGTATTTGCTTACGTGTATGTCCATGCGCCATGTGCATGGCTGGTGCCTGTGGAGGCCAGAGAGGGGGTGAGATTCTCTGAAATTAGGATTACAAGCAGTTGTAAGCTGCCATGTAGGTGCTGAGAACCAAACAAATCTGGGTCTTCTGCAAGAGTACCAAGTGCTCTTAGCCAGACAGTGGTGGCGCACGCCTTTAATCCCAGCACTTGGGAGGCAGAGGCAGGCAGATTGCTGAGTTCGAGGCCAGCCTGGTCTACAGAGTGAGTTCCAGGACAGCCAGGGCTACACAGAGAAACCCTGTCTCGAAAAATAAAAAGAAAGAAAGAAAGAAAAGAAGAAAAAGAAAAAGAAAAGAAAGCGAGTACTCTTAACTACTGAGCTATCTCTCCAGCCTCGATTTCATTCTTTAGCTGTCTGTTTTATAATAGAGAACAGCTAGATTTTGCATAAAATGTTCCTAGTAAATATCTCTTATATTAATAAATGCTGCCAAATCGTGTCACCAGTGAGTGCTTTTACATCTTCAAAATGAAAAAAAAAAAAGTACAATTCAGAGCACATGGAATTCTCCTGCTTGCACTGATAGTGAGATAGTCTGGGGAAATGGCAAAATGGCAGTGTGTGGGAAGGTTGCATGGATACCCATCTTGGGATCTAGTGAATGCTCTGTAGACCTGTGCCATCAAAAATGTGTACGTGTGGGCATCACAAAGCACAAGAACATCCATGTTCCCACTGCTCAGAACCATCTGATGACCTCACAGCTGGTCCTGTACGTGGGAGTAGACTTGAGCACTGGGATTCAGAAACTAAGGAGTTCACGTGACCGCATGGTGCTGTCTCGGTCTGTGTTCTATTGCTGTAAAGACACCAGGACCACAGCAACTCTTCAAAAAGAAGCGTTTAATTGGAGGCTTGCTTACAGTTCAGAGGTTTAGTCCATTCCGGTCATGCTGGGAAGTGTGATGGCACACAGGCAGACATGGTGCAAAAGTAGCTGACAGCTCTACATCTGGACCCATAGGCAGCAGGACAAGACAGCAACAGGGGGCCTGGCTTGGACTTCTGAAACTTCAAAGTCCACCCCAGTGACACACTCCCTCCAACAAGGCCACACCTCCTAATTCTTCCCAAACAACACCACTTCCTGATGACTAAGCATTCACACAATATGGAAGCCATTCTTATTCAAACCACCACAGTGACTAAACCAAAAGAAGCAAGGGTATGGGGGTGGGGGCTAACAATTACACACACCACCACCACCACCACCACCACCACCACCACCACCACCACCACATATTAGAGTCCCTCCAAAGAAAAGCCACACTCTAGTGCCACAAACTAGAACCAGTCATCCTGGGGACCAAAAGGGGCTTCTGGGTATGTCCAGTCAGCAACCTGTTTATTTAACTGTGTAGCTTCCCCCTCTTAACTTTCACTAAAAGTTCAAAACATACAATGTTTTTTTAATGCACACAATATGTGTGCCCTACAACATTAAGCAAGGCACAGCACTGCCTACCCGGTGACACCAAGTCTTCTTGAGTAAAAAGCAATGTTAGAGCAGGTACAGTCATCAGGCACCAGCTTCACCGTGTGCACAGCAGAGAGTGGAAAAGGAAGGACCACGCTCTACACCAGACACGGTGTGTGCTTCTGCACAGCCCAACTTACAGGCACAGGCTGAGGAGAACACAGAAAGCAAAGAAAAGTGACCTGATAGCAGGGCTTCACCTATGTCACCATCACATGCTCTCTACCGAGCCTGAATTGGTTTATTAGAGCTGTTGTGTGTGTGTGTGTATGTGTCTGTGTGTGTGTGTCTGCATGTGTATGTGAGTATGTGTATTTGAGTATGTGTGTGTATGTGTGTGTGTCATATATGTCTATGTATGCATGTGTGTGCCAGGTGTGTGTCTGTGTCTATATGTGCATGTGTGTGTGTCTAGGTGTCTGTGTGTAAATATGTCTGTGTCCATATGTGTCTGTGTGTGATATGTGTCTATGTGTGCATGTGTGTGCCAGGTGTGTGTCTGTGTCTATATGTGCATGTGTGTGTGTGTCTAGGTGTCTGTGTGTGTGTAAATATGTCTGTGTCCATATGTGTCTGTGTGTGATATGTGTCTATGTGTGCATTTGTGTGCCAGGTGTGTGTGTCTGTGTCTATATATGCATGTGTGTGTGTCTATGTGTCTCTGTGTGTATATGTCTGTGTCTGTATGTGCATGTGTATGTGTGTGTGTGTGTGTATGTTATGAGTATGCGTGTCATATGTGTCTGTGTGCATGTGTGTGCCGAGTGTGTGTGTCTGTGTCTATATGTGCATGTGTGTATCTATGTGTTTGTGTATGTCTGTGTCTGTATGTGCATGTGTGACTTTATGTGTATATGAATGTGTTTGCCTGTCCATGTGTGCGTGTCTGTGTGTGCATGTGTGTATGTCTCCGTGTGTGTCCATGTCTGTGTGTTTGCGTGTCTGAGCAAACATGGGCATGCAAGTACAGACATGTCAGTGTCACTGCGCATGTGCATGCAGAGGCCAGAGGCTACCATCAGGTAACAGGTACCCTCTATCACCCTCCACGTTATTTTTTTGAGACAAGATCCCTCAGTGAACTTGGAGCTCCATGATTGGTTAGAATGATTGACCAATGAGCAGCAGGGACTTGCCTGTCTCTATTTGTCCCTCAGCTGGGGCTTCAGACACACAACCTAAGTTTCCACGTGAGCTCTGGGGATGCAAACGCAGGTCCTCAGGCTTGCACAACAAATACTTTGCTAACTTAGCCACTTCCCCAACTCTAGAACTATCCAGAAAACTACAAATAGGAAAAACTTCATAGGACAGATAGTGAATGAAATTCCTGGTAGCCACCATCATTTTAGTATGAATTAATTTCCTCTCTAATTTTTCAACTTAATTTAAGAAGACAGGACGAGCAGGTACCAAGAAGCATCAGAAAAACATCCAAATCACAACTTGGATTTTAAGGTTTCAATCCAATGCTGCTAACTCTCTGTCCAAATCTACCCTCAAAGGACATTGGTGTCAGGTGACTCTGGCTAAATCATTCACCTCTTTAAACACAGAGGGACAGAGTCGCAGCCAGCAGCAACACTGTGTTTGGAGTCTTGAACTTAGGTGGCTCACTTCTTGTGTGTGCACCTGCTTTTGAGGAACAACTGTGTCTGTATCCAGGGCCCTACTGCCCACAGGCACAACTCTCTTCTGTTTCCTTCCTGTATTCACACCAACTCCTACCTCTGTCACAACAGGACCATGACGGGCTTTACACATCACTCCTTGCTCCTACTATCCCAACAGGTCAGAAAACCTTCATTCTCGAGGAGGAATGGAAGGTCTAGCGTGGCTTAGCCACCTTTGCAAACTATCCAGGCACCAAAAGGTGTTCACAACAGAACCCTCAAGTGACAGAACAATCTTCAATCCACAGCAGGGACACATGGAGAGAGAGTCTGGAGGGCCACAAATGTTATTAAAAGACTCCTACTTGCACACCCCTCGTGACTGCACACACCAGTGGGACTGGCAGAAAGGGCCACCTAAAACTCATCTCCCGCAGGGCAAGATCTCCAGAAGCCAGACCCCCAAATCCGATGACACTCCTTAAATTGACCTTGGTGTGTCTGTTGCCTCTCAGATCCCAGTTCTGTGACTGTTTGGCCCAGAGTGTGAGTACCAGCTCCCAGATCCAGTTAAGACACTGGGAGTCCTCAGATTTCATCTCACACCAGCTCTTAGAACCCCATGCCATGCACCAGGAGCCCAAGCAATGCCAGAGCCATATCCAAGCTTTCCCAACTGAAACCACAGGCAGCATTTACAGCAGGCATGGTGGCTGGTGCTAACCTGCGAGCCATGGCCTGAAATCAGAAGTCACAGGTCACACTTTGAAAGCTGCCAGGTTTCCAGGGTGGGTTGATTATAAAACATTAATAAGAGACTTGCCGTGAAGTGAGTTTTCATCTGTCAAGGACTGACACCCCTGGAGCAGGCTGTGGGTGAGGGCTGTGTTGCTAGCTGAAGCCTTACACAAGCAAGGAGACCAGCTCTCACAATGCAACAGGCATAGTAGAGAGAGCCACCCCAGGAAGGCAGCAGCCAGCCTCACCACCAGGGGGCACTGTCACACGGGGGCTCAGGAGCGGCATTGCTATCCATGCCCTGGCTGATTCTCCTGCTGTGGCTTGTTGCCAAAAAGGACACAGCCTGTGGAACCTCTGCACTTGAGAGGCTGAGGCAGGAGGATTGCTATGAGTTCAGCCTAGAATACAAAGCAATTACTGGGGATCTAGTGCTACACAGATAAAAATCAATTGCTTCAGTGCTTTCTGGCTCAGGGAGTCCCAAGCTTTGCCCTTCGAGATCCCTGCCATCACTCCAGGAAGTCACCACAGAGCTCCTTGCTCTGTACTTGAGCGAACCACCGCATTCACTCTGATAGTCATTCAAAGGTCTACTTTCTTTTCCATGTCTCAGAAGTCATCCCTGTGACCATGTGTATAGCTCTCCGTAGCAGAGGAGCCAAGAAGACTTCCCATGAGACCTTCTAAAAGAAGGAGTGGGGGACACAGAGACAGACAGAGAGACAGAGACACTGACTCTCTCCCCACTCCTGTGGTGAAAGGGGGAAACAACCCAAAGTAATCTGCTTCCCTACAGGAGCTATACCTTTTCTATGGAGAAATGAGGCTCTGTGCCCCTTACTGAAGGGGGGATGTTGACATTCTACAGTCAACTCTTCTGTGACCAAGACTGAATCAGGGTTACTGTGGTAGCCAATGGATCAGCTTTGCCTAGGAGCTATAGGCTCTTGAGGGAAGGAATTCAGGTTCCAATTCTGTCTAATCACCCACCGACTCAACACACCTTTCATGCCAGCTTTGGGTCGGTCATTAGCACACAGAACTAGAGAGAGCAGGCTCTGCTCTTTTTCAGACGTCACTCGTGAAAGGAGGAGACAGGCACGGTGCAGAACACAGGATGCTGGAGAAATCAAAACGTGTCCCCACATCCAGATGACACAGAGCAGGGATAGGGTTGGACGACCCTTGTTATTTTCAGTGTCGGAATTGTTACTTTACAAGCATGTCTGATTGGTTTCGGATGTGCTTTCCAAGATGCCTGGGAGACACTGGTACCCATTCAAATAGGATGGCCTTCAGCTGCGGCTTCTGAGAACCAGTCAGGTTCACTTTTCCTGCTCATGCCCAGACTTAAACAATGGAACAATCAACCCAGTTACATTTCCAAAGACAAACTGGTTTGCTAAATAGCAGTTCTCACTTGCCAAGTTGCCACCAATCCAAGACAACTTGTAAAGCTAACTTTAACAAATGCTAATTTCTGGTGACATGCCAACAGAGGTGGGGCCATTGCAGGCCTCTGCTGTGTTCATGGTATCTTTCAGTCACTCAAAGTAAGACATACATGAACGAAGAAAAGAAATCTGTCCCTTCTCACGTGATGTCATTAATTTACAGCTTCCTCCCTGAAACTAGCAGTCACCCAGCTTCCCAATCTCCAGTCAAAGTCACACTGGAGACCACCATCTTAATTTTCTGTCCCACAGTCATTTCCTTAGCAACCACCCCAAAGTTAAATGTCATGTGATGTCAAGTGTGCTGCCTCAATCCAGGAAGGGTATCTCTTACATATTGCTGGGTCCCCTTAAAAATCACAAAATATCCTTCGTCCTCCCACCCAGGGAATAACCTCACTGCTGCTGCTGCATAAAATACAGGGTTCCAAAATATAGTATTGTTGCACATTACCAAAAACAAACGTTCATGCCACCATCTCTCTTTTAGCAACCATGCCCCTTCATGACATAAATGAATCTTCTTGGTAAAATCTCTCCTCCCCACACAACTCCCCAGACAGTTGTCTCCGATTCCAGAAGTCATTCTGTGACCTGGAGCTTTCGTACGGCTGTAGAATGCATTCCAAAGAGAAACAGATAGCTTGCCTAGAGGCTCTGATCTTTCTCTACATCTGCAGTGCCTCCATGGCCCTGGAAGCAGCCAAGCTTAACTCCACAGGGAACGCCTGTCTTCTACCATGCTCAATCATATCTGGTCTGCGGCCAAAGCTAGAAGATGCTTCAACTCCCCAACTCCCTAGCCAAGTCTACTTGCTATTCCATAGACAGTCCAAACCTTCCAGGACAGCCTTCTCACCCTTTGACTTTCATTACTAGCCTTTGGAGACCGGAGCTCCAGTACCAGAGAGGCAACTCAGACAGGGATCATATCCAGCCTAGAGGCCTGGCTGCCTTCCCCTTCTCCAGCCCAGTCTCTTATTGTGAACCATGACTTAAGACTATGTAAGGCCAAGCCACTGCTTGCTGGTATACACACCCAGAGACCTCCCACTCCAGATCCTTTGTCCACTGAGGCACCACTTGGAAATCCTCCTTCTTTCCCTTCCACTAGAACCTTCAAATATGCCCAGAATTCTCAGAAGGAAAATTGGGAGGACATGGGATTTGGAGGGGAGGTAGATGAATTCATTTTAAGGGTTGACTCATTGGCTTACAAGTCCAAACATTTGAGGATAAGCTCAAAGGCCCGCAGAGCTACTGTTGTGATCCTCCATTCCAACACAGGCCTCTCATCAATACATCCCCCCAGCCCTCTTTCTACTTTTTATTTTGGGACAGGGTCCCACTGAACTATCTGGTGTTTCATGAACTTTTCCTAGAGTAACATGAACCTCTGTTGTTCCCGGGCACAGCAGTAACTCACCCATATCCAGCTTGGTGAAGCAATGTGTTTGCTCGGCCTACTTAAGGGAACACAGGTGACCTCCAAGCAGCCTCAATTCTGAAGAATCCCTCCAGCATTAATAATGACTCCCCAGGGCTATAGGGGTGGAGTCTCTGACCACTTAACCTCGCACACTGTAATTTTTTTTTTTTTTTAGCACATCCAGAGACCACATGCAGTCAAGGCAGAATTACATGCAGTTAAAAAAATGGGGAAGGAGAGGCAGGAGGAGGTGGTTTGAATTTCCACTGAAGGTTTAATGAGGACATTTCCTAATAAAAAGATGTCACCAGGCCCAGTCTTGAGCACCAGGCCCAGTCTTGAGAGCATCTTATAGATAATTGAGCTGCTCGGATTAAGATTGTAGTAGTTCTTATACTCAGAGGACAGCCTTCCACAATACCCAAGTTGACCATGAACTCTTGTGCAGCCTAGGCTAATCCTGAACATGTGATCATCCTGCCTTAGCCTTCTAAGTTGCTGGGATTAGAGACCTGAGCCTCCAGGCATACTGATACTGCTGTCTTACAGCCAAGGCTGCCCCAAGGCAGAATTCCTTCCTGCTTGGAGTCCCTAGTATTTTCTGTTAAATATTTTCTGATGAATGAAGCCCACACGCACTATGAAGGGCAATCAGCTGTTCTCAGAAGTGTGCTGATTTCAGCATCAATCACATTGAAAAGCACCTGCAGGAAGATCTAGACTTGTGTTGGAACAAGAACTAGGAACCACCATCCAGCCAAAAGGACGCAAAATAAACCACCACCCTTATACGAGGCCAGTGGGACTGCCTCTTCCCCTCAACCAAGCATCACTGTAGACAAGATATGTGGGCTGTGACAAAATAAAACAAAAGGGGACAAATTTTGTAGGGCATTGTCCTCTGAGTCAGCAGCCAGGGCCACCTTCTACAGAGTGGCTGTGACTGTTTGCAAATGACTCTCGGGATGGGACCTGGTGATGACTATCAGAAGTATGGGGTGGCAGGGTCATTAGACCCTCTCCTGAGAGTCCAGCCACCCCTTCCTACACTTCTGTCCCAACTGTATGTAATTCTGTCCCAATTGTGTACGGTCTCCATGTCAGTTAACTGAAACAGAGTCTCCATCTCTGCAGCTACAGAGAAGCCGTCATCCATGCTGGGTGATTCTCTCCAGTGGCATGACTCTTTAAGGGCCACACACACCCTTATAGGTCATCCTTTTTCCTTGTTCTGCAGGTAAGCAGATAGAATAATTAGTTCATAAAGCTAGCCTTGGGTGGAATGGTACTTTGGTCTGTCATCGGTGCCCTATCTGGAGTGAGTAGCTGCTTGCATATCCCCAGGAAACGTTCAGACAACACTTCCTCCATGGACCATACCTTAAAGAACAGAGACATAGACAACAGATACATAAAGAAAATGGATGAAATCCAATCCTCAAATACGTCAAATAGAAAAAGAACACAGAGGACAGCAATCACAAGGGAAGGGGTGGCACTGCCAGGAGGGCATCCCTCAGGAGTAACATTCGACACCACAAATGAGGTGGCAGAGAGGTCCTCAAGATAAGGGTGGTGGCCCAGGCATGGCGGTAAAATCATAAGCAAGTTGGGGTTTGGGACAGGCATTGCCTGTGGGAGGCTGGGCACAGTATATGAAGTCAGACTACAGTGAGCACGGTCTAGGGTGAAGGTTCCCCGCCCCCAGGGGCCTGAGGCTGGGAAACATAAGTCACTTGACTATGATGTCAGAAGAAGCGAAGCAAAAGCCAAGTTCTTGGTCTATTCTAAAGGGGACCTGTGGGTGGCTAGTAGTCTGAAGCGGAAGTCAGGAGCAGCCAGTCCCGAGAGGTCAGAGTGTGTGGCAGTCAGAAGTGAGTTAACCGTTGCTGAGGAATGTCCAAAAAACCTCAGCAGGTGCACCCGTGTAGAGCTTTGGTAATATCCACTTCTCTATGACAGCGGCTTCCTCAAAGGCAGTTGGCAAGCCTTCATCCATCCAAGATCAACCCTAGCAGAACAGTCAGTAGCAGCTCAACCACAGTAAGAAAACTGTAGAGTTACCAAAAGACAGAATGGGGCCATTGACATACTGTGGCTCTCGAGTTCACCTTATTAGTACAACTACAGCAACTACTATTACTGTTGTTGTCATTGCTGCTGCTGCTGCTATTGTTGTTATATTTTATTCACTGGAGGGTGGCATGTGCCACAGTGTGCATGTGGAAGTCAAAGGATAATTGCAGGAATCAGCTCTCTCTTTCCACTATGTGGTTCCTGGGGATCAAACTCAGGTCATCTGGTTTATTAACAGGCACCTCTAACCACTGAGCCATCTCTACAGCCCAAGTTCACTTTCTTAACAGTCTAGCCTAGGGTTTGGGTACACAGGTACATGTGCCAGAGTGCCAATGTCAAATCCTGATGACCCTACTTCTGAGATGTGACTTCAAGGAAGCCCTGGAATCTGTGACTAGAGGCAAACGGAACACCTACTTATACAGTGACAACTTATATAAAAGAGAGTCGAGTCGTGCTGAACGCAGGTTAAAATACCTCAGGCATGCAGAATGAGACTGTGGACCTGGCTCAGTGGTAGAGCTCGCGCCTCTCATGCACAAAGCCCCACTACCGCCCCTAACACCATTAGGTAGATAGCAAGTGTTAACCATTCAATACAATATTAGTATTGTTTGTTATCCACTATAAGGATTCATGCAACCTGGTGTGGGTTTTATTACACTGAAAATATACTTATAAAGCATCAAAAGATACACATACATAGAGAGAGATGGGGGAGAGGGAGGGAGGGGAAGGAAGGGGGAGGGGTGGGGTGGGGGAGGGGAGGGGTGCGGAGGGGGAGGGGGAGGGGGGAGGGAGGGGGAGGGGCACCCTCCTTTTCTGAGTATCCCTGGCTGTCCTGGAACTCTGTAGAACAGGCTGTCCTCAAACTCATAGATCCTCTGCCCCTGCATGCTCGGATTAAAGGTGTTTGCCACCACTGCCCAGCAACCCAAACTCTTTCTAAATTGAGAAAGGATTTAAATGAATACTTCGTATTTCTGAAATGTGAAAAATCCATGGAGTTGACACATTCCATTATCCATTCTGAGACTAAGCAAATCTCTTTATAACCAGCGTCATGGATAACAGCTATCACAGCACACCCTCAAAGCCGCACACTATGAAAGCTAGTCTACAAAGTGTAAAGGACTCCTCGGCACAAGGGGAAGTGGGAAGCAGGGACCTTACACACACATGCATACACAACAACACAGCCGGAGCTGTTCACTCCCTACAGAGACCTCTGTGCTGACTCTGAGGAGATACAGGACAACAAAATTGGGCCTTTCCTGTGGAGAAGCCAGAGAAAGTTGTCAGCTCCTGACTGAAAAGTGTGGCAATCTTTGATCCGGGATTAGGAAGCAGACAGGCCAGTCAGCTTCACACACAGTGACAAGCACAGATTGAATCTGGCTGTGAACACCCAGGACTGGCTTTCCCTATCCTTTGATCTCAGGTGAGAGGCAAAAGCCACTGAATAATGAGGACAACTAGAGTCCCTTGCCCTTTTTGTCACCCCTGTTCTCCTGAGGCAGCACAGACCCAAGGGAACCCCCAAACAAACCTTAAGTCTCCCAGATGATGCCTCTGCCTCAGCCCTGGCAGGTGGCCATTCCTAAAGAATGTGACCTGATTTCCTAGCTCTTTGGTTCTGGCCCACTGAGAGCTATTTCCCTCTCTGAATTCAGCCCAGGTAGGGAGTAATTCACACAAATGCATATTTAAAAGCTGGACCAGATTCTTATTTGGAGAATAAGGAATTAACAGGGACTCAAGCGGGGACTCCGAACCGCCTGCCGTACTGATCCGTCAAGAAAATATGTCTTGATAAAATATGCAATGATAATAATGAAAAGCTCCTTCGGGGGCCCAGGAGACGAGAGAAACTGCAATCTATGTCAAAATGGATGTGAGTGGGAGAAGAGTTAAAGCACGTAACGATCCCCTCCCCAAATCCTTGGAAGGGTAAACATGAAAGAAATGTCTGCCAAATGCATCTCTGCAAGGAAGGAGCCCAAGTCATTGCCACCATCTCTCTAACACCGGTTCTCATCTGAAGGGCAAGGAAATCTGCACAGCACAGAGAAGCTGTCCCATAGGGCTCACAGAGCGACTGTCCCATAGAACTCAGAATGACTGTCCATAGAGCTCACAGAGTGGCAGATATAGCTTCAGTGGCCACACTTGGCTCTAGACACTTGAACCGTGGCTAGCTCTCCTGAAGAAGTGCAGTCTGCTTTTACTGGACTTTGACTCATTTTGATACACATGTGACAGCCACATGTGGCTAGTGGTTACTGTATTCCACTCACTCAATAAAATCACAACCCAAACTGACCCTTAATTTACTTCTTAAAAACAGAAGCTATTCAGTCAGATGTGGAGCCACACACCTTTAACTCTATCGCTCAGGAGACAGAGGCAGGCAGAGCTCCAAGTTCAAGGCCAGCGTGGTCTATAGAGCCAGTTCCAGGACAGCCAGAGCTACACAGAGAAACTCTGTCTCAAAAAACAAAAACAAAAATAAAAAAATAAAAACAAAACAAAAATCCAGCCACAAAAATGTGTGTGTGTGTGTGTGTGTGTCTATGTCTGTGTGCCTGTGATGTCCACATGTGCACATGTGCCAAGGTATACTCATGAAGGTCAAAAGACAATTTTCAGGAGTCAGTTCTCTCCTTCCACCCTGGGCTCTGGGGACTGAACTCAGGTCATCAGGCTTTCGAGACAAGCACCTTTACCTGCTCAGCCATCTTGCTGGCCCTTGATTTGGTTTTCGAGTCAGGGGCTCCTTTTTAGCTCAGGCTAGCCTTGAACTCTGCATCTTCCTGCCTACAGCTCCTAAACGTCAAGATTATAGAGGCATGTGTCTCCACGCCAAGTGTCAAAGTCAGTACTTCTCTACAAGTCCCAACTGTGCGAAACTCTAGGGCTGTAAGACAAAAGTACATAAAACTCTGAAGGAAGTGACTCTGGTGTGTCATTTCCTGTCATTTCGTTCTGACTGCACCAGTGACATTTCTATTACATTGTGTCTTCATGTACTGTGAACTTCCAGATGATTCTGCATTCGCTAAACCCGAGCACCACAGTCTCTTCCCTAAATGTTTCAGAAATGCTGGAAAGTAAACCAGGGCCTGCTGGGGTTCACTTCCCTCCAGGCTGACAAAGGACAGTATTTGCTTGTCACCTGTCCTGAAGAGGACTTAGATGGCAGGCGTAAAGCGCAGAGCAGCACCTAGCAACTAGCCTAACACCTAACATTTTGTTAATAACAATGACAAGAATCGGTTATGGAATAGAATGGTTCTGTGATAATGAAATTGTTCTAGCTCCAAATACTTCACACCCACCCCTCACCCTAGGGGAACCACCTGCTGACAGTTGAGAATATGACATCATAGGACCTCGATCTCTCATCGCCCACTGTCAAGACAGGCAGCTCAGTCCTCTCATGGATGTCCACTCTGTCCCTTCTTTGCGACCTGTGCCACACATTTATTTATGCATGGCAGGGCCCCAGACCTCTCCAGTATCTCAAGACTGGACATGGGTCATCTGTCCCCTGAGAAACGTCGTCAGTACTAAGACACTGTGAGGATCATGGAAACATTTTGCCCTATGTTCCACACTTCCTGTCTCCTGGATCACCCTAGGTCAGGCTCTGCTCCAGTTCCCAGAGAGGGACTACAGTGGAAAGCATCTCTGAGAGGCCACGCGCTTTTTCTCAACAATAAGATGGGTGTTGCTGGACTATATTTCTCACAAAAAGGGCAAGTCACATTCTCAGTGAAATTGCTCTACGCTTACCCGCCCCAACTCTGCCCTGCCCCCCAAAGAAAATGCAGGCAGCTGTCCACAACGGTGAAATCCAAAGGGTATTTCCACCAGGCACACGGGGATCCCACATCAGCCTACCCTATGGCCCAGAATCCCCCCAGGAATTTCTAGGCGGAAGTTCAGTGAGATTCTATGGAGCTTGGGGGTTGAATTTTTTTGTTTGGTTGGTTTGGTTGATTGTTTGGTTGGCTGGTTGGCTGGTTGGCTGGTTGGCTGGTTGGCTGGTTGGTTTTGCGTTGTTTTTTTTCTGTTTATAGAAAGCACTCAGCCAAGATCATTCACAATCGCAGGTCTATTCCCCTATGGACAACACTTCTATGTCAGATCTCTAAAGATACAGCATTCATCTTATCATCTGCAATTGTTTAACTCTAACTCTACTTAAGAGCGGAGGAGGAGGCTCAGTGAGTAGTGGTTACTGGGCAAATGTGGGGACCTGAGTTCAAATCCCCAAGACCCACCTAAGCTGGACACAGCACATCTCTAATCTTGGCACTTTTAGGGTAAGATAGGAGCTAGAGGCAGGGGACTCTCAGAAGCTCAAAGCTGATCTATGCAGCTGTGAACAAGAACCTTTTGCCTCAAACAAGGCAGAAGGTGAAACTCTCCCACTTACCCTCTAACCTTCCGCAAACACACACATCTGTGGTATGCACACATGTACACACACACACACACTCACACACACATTCACACCAATAAAAAATAAACACATATATAACCTTCAGGGACTGCTTCTTATTGTCCCCTCTACCTATGAAAATGTGTCCACGAGTGTCCCAGCTGGTCCCAGGAGAACATTATCCTCTAGCCCCAGAAGAACAGTCATCCCGATTTAGAGACAGAAAAGCCGGATTGTGATTTGATCTCCAACATGTCTGTACTCTTTCTAGGAATGTAGAATGGAATCGCCACGCTAGAAAAAGGCCTAGCAATCTCCTCTGTGCACTACACACACCTCTTCTGTGTCATGGGTATTTATTCCAGGAGAATGGGAACGCTGTCCCCAGGAATCTGTGTACAAATGCACAAATGTTCATAGCAGTGTTTTTCACAAGAACCAACAACTAACAACAAGAACTGGATCTAACCCTGTACCCAGGAACAAGGGGATATACAAACAAACTGTGGCATCCACACATCTCACGAACATAACTCACACATAAGAAACTTAACAAAATGGAATTACTGAACGTTATAAAGAACTGCAGAAGTCCATGTCTATGATGTTTAAATAACAGACTACACAAACCTATGGTAAGACAGAGAGTGGTTGCCACTGGGAAGGTAGGGGCCATGAAGAAACCCAGGTTAATGGTGTATTACCTGTCTTGATAAGGACTGGGTTGCACAGTGCATGCATATGTCAAAACAATGTGCAGACTGTTTCACTGTTATGTATGTGTTACTGAACACACATTGAACATGTGAATTAAAACGTTTATAAAGTAACCCCGTACTAAGGCTGTAACTTATTTTAAAATGCGTAAAGCACCACACTGGATAGATGGATGGTACCTAGGTGTGCACTACATTTAATCCAGAGAAGTGTTAGAAAATCTAGGTATGATGGGTCTTTGTTTTTGTAGCCCAGACTGACCTCTAACTCAATTTTCTCCAGCCTCCTACACCTTCTGGATTCTGAGATTACAGGAGTGTGTCACTGTGCCCAGCTAAGTATTTGTATGGTCTCTGTTACAACTTTACTATATCATTTTTTTTAAATGGGGTACGTATAATGGAAGGAAGTGCAAAAGCAAGTTTGAGGTTAACCTGGGCTACGCGGTGGTAGAGCTAGACCAGGCAGAGCTACACAGGGAAACCTTGTCTCAACGACAGCAGCAACAAAAGCAGAAAGTGGTATAGAAAAATCAGACTACCCTTTTCTTAGCTTACCAAGTTAATATTTAGTAAGGCAGTCGGGGCCACCAAGCCATGGAACACACAGCTCCAGCTCCGATGTAAGTGAAGCCTTGGAGGAACTCTGGGAGCTTGACAGGAACTCCCACCACTCAGCCTGATTCCCACAGACAAAGCAATCACTGAAATCAAGCCAAAATTCCTGTTCTTGAGGGAGAGAAAAAAAAATTCCCTGACTTGTATCCCAGTTTATTCTATTTCAATTCCTACACCAAATAGATTAGCTGGCTACACAATCCACTTCATTTGCCCTTGTCCACGATGTCAGGGGGGAAAAAAAAGACAAAATGACCCAGTGTCCTACCCCACAAATGGAGGCACAGGGAGGTCCCTGCTCAAGGCTGGAATTGCTCAAGCCTCATGAAATCCTACAGAAGGCAGAAGAGTTTGCAAGCTCACTCTAGGGTTACACTGATTAACTGAGGTCAGAGCACAGCACCACACAGTTGTGGTTACCCCTGAGGGTGGGTGGCTGGTGACATCTGGTGTCACCTGAACTTCCTCAGAATCCAGCTGGTCAGAAGGTACAAATTAGGAATCCTGGCAGCTACGGATACGTTGGGTTCAGTGGCCCTACCCATGGACTTGTAAGCCACTCACATTACACCCCGGGCTTCCTTCCTGGAAAAGGCTTATCCTGAGATGACACTCCAGAGTAGCAGTTGGGAGACACCTGTTCTGACGTTACCCACCCCCTCCCTTCTGAAACAGCTGTATGAACAAGAGGGTCGGTTGCTGGGCAGCTAGGCAGACACTCATATACAAAGATCTGTGCCAGACTCTTAAAAAAAAAAAAAAGTAGTTTTTGTTGTCTGTAAGCCCCTAAACAAACTCACTGACACCACCCACCGCCCACAGGGGGCAGCTGAGAGCCAGCAGCCAACAGGCATCAGAGAGCACGCGCGCGGGGCTAACCCTGCCCTCTGTGTGATTCTGGCCTCCAAAGATAGCGGTGTCGGAGCGGAGCGGACCTGGAGCACTTACTTGACAGTCAGGCTTCCTTAAATACACACTCCCTCCTCCTCGCCCAGACCCCATGCCCATCCTGGCGTGCCCCCGTGCCTAGGAAAGTCAGTTAGGACACGGAAAAAAAAAAAAAAAAATCCCTTTTTCAGAAGAGAAAAGCCCCGTTTCTGATGCCTGGGATTTGGCTCTCAGAATTTCCACCGAATCCCCGCCCGCCTGCTCTCAAGAGTCGCACACCTCTACGTGGGTCGAGCCCAGGTCTCCGGGTGCACGTGGGCGGTTCCAACTCCCTCTGCTCGGGCCGGGTACCCACTACCGCCGCGGGTCCCAACCCACCTGTAGCCTCCGAGCTTCCCTCCGCGTCCTTCTAGCAGACCTCCGGCTGCGAAGTCCAGGACCCCCAGCAGGCGACCTGACCCTCTCACCCCAACGTGCTTTCGCTTGTTTGTTTTGCTTTTTTACCTCTTCATCCAGAAAAAAAAAAAAAGTTGCCCCAGAATCTGGCGTCCTATGGATCTGTCCCCATCCCTAGGCGACCTGCACCAGGGGGCTCGCCTAGCAGCTCCGGAGCCCCGAGGTGCCACGAGGAGCTGTCGCCTGCTCACTAGGATCCGGGCCGGCGGAGCCAGCGACCCAGGCCTCTGCGCGCCACCTCGCCGGCCCGCCGCACGCCCACCTACCTTAGGGGACCAGCAGCGGCGACCGTGGCGCGGGCTCCCGGAGACAGCGTGCTGCGTCCCGGGATGAAAGTTTGTGCCATGCAGAGCAGGGCGGCGCGCGGACGACGCGGCCCCGGGGGTGGGGGCAGAGCGCGGGGCGCGGCCGCTCGCGTGTCGTGGGTCCCTCGGGCGCTGGCCGCGCAGGTACCTCCCCGGAGCCAGTGGCCGCCGCGCTCCCGCTCGCTGCGCCCTGCGCGCTCCGACTCCAGCCCCGCCGCCCCCACCCCACCCCGCGCCGCCGCCGCCGCCGCCGCGCCGCCGCCGCCGCCGCGCGTCCGCCCGCTACACTTCCTCTTCCTCTGAACTCATGTGCAAAATATGCTGCGCTGCATCTTCTTGGGGGGAAGCCGAGCGGCCCTTGGCAGCCCCGCACGAGAGACCCGTCAGCCCCGTGCGCTGCCTGCGCCGCGCAACCCGGTCCTCCCTCCCCTCCCCCCTAAACCCCACCTCTCTTTCCTCAAGCCTGGGCTCTGGGACCGGCTTAGGAAAGCGACAAGGTGCCAGTCAAGATACTGGGAAGGCTACCGCCATCAACATGCTGATTGATGGCTAGGACCGGGAGGAGAGCTGGAAAGAGGTCCATTCTGGACCCATTCCACAGGTGGGAATGTCTCCAAGCAGGGTCTGCTACCAGGTTTATCTCTCCGCAAGTAGTGTTTGGGAGAGAAATAGTGCCACTGGCCTCAGCCTCTTTCTTGACCTTATCCAGGTGTCCAAAGGTTTGGGATCTTGATGCGATTGGGTCATCTTAACCTAGCAAACTGGATTCCCCAAGGAGCATCCATAAAGCAGTTCCCTAGGGCAGGCTGCTTTACCATAGTGAAAGTGTGAAATAGTGTCTCCTTGAGGCCAGTAAAAGAAAACAATTACCATGCAGGGCTTGAGAGCAGGAACCCTAGAGACAAATGGTCAGGATGGAATCCTGCCTTCTGTCCTTACTCCCCTGTACTAGGGGGTGACTTTGGGCCTCTTCATTAGCCAACCAGCACTTCCTTGTGCCTTATTAAATGTAAAATGCTTGGAAGCATTCTATAATTTGCTATTATCGTTATTATCATCATTACCATAAGGGGCTGAGATTTAATTGATTATCCTGTTCTGGTTGGCAAAGAAGGGTCCTTAGGCATTGGAGCCACACGGCTGCAGAGGGCTGGTTGATCTAGGCCCTGTGTTTTAATGAGGTCCTTCTGGCTCTAGGAGCACCCGCGGGGGGGGGGGGGGAACAGCACTGCCTGTTTGCAGGGACTCCTCTTGTGAGAGCTACTCCAGGATCTTCTTCCCCGTAGCCCTCGCCTACTCCCCACCACCATTCTGACCCTAAATTGTCTTCTTTTACCCCTCTGCTTCTCCACCCGCTCTATCCTGGCATCCCTGCCCACATTTCTCCACATTTCCCTATCCCTAGTTCACATCCCCGGCCTGCCCGGCTGGGAGAAAATAATAAGCCAGGACAAGGGTCCAGGGCACCCCTAGTATTGAGCATTTATTTAATGAAGTAAAAAGAGGGGCTTTATGCAAAAGATCCTGCCTGAGACCTGGAAATCAGGACTCTTACACCATTGTCCAGAACCTCTGATGCGTCACTACAGAAAGAAAACAGCACCTAGTGGTGCCAGCCAGCGGTCAACAAGAAATCACAGGGCATTGAAGAGAAGAGGGACAGGGAGGGGGAGAGGCAGAGGCAGAGGGAGAGACAGAGGCAGACAGAGAGGGACAGGGACAGGGAGAAGGAGAGAGACACACAGAGAGAGGAGACAGATTATTTTTAAGCAAATTCTTCCCACTTGTAAATTTTGTGTATGTAGTTTTATTTTAGGGTATGTTTTAGGGTTTTTGTTTTGTAAATACCAGGTCCTTGAGGTTAATAAGGTCTTCTGACATTTTCCCATTTTCTGCCACTCAATACTGCCCTTAGTACCAACACTGTGTATTTAAATGTCTTTAATGAATTCTTCCCTGCTTATTTCTTCATGTTTTAGTTTTGTTTTGTTTTTCCTCTGGAACTCTTGACCTGTCCTCCTACACACCCCAATGCTTTCTCTCTGTACACGGCACTTGATAAACATGTATGTAATGAACTGTTATATGCGTGGCCTACATTCAACAATTATCCTGAGTCTTCTCAGTCTCTTGTTTGTGATACCCGATCGTAGCCAAGCCTTGGGTTCACTTACGTTGTATAGAAAGCAGCCTGGACTGCTGTGGGCCAGCTAGTTAGGGGACAGGCCCTGGGCAGCTGGGCCTTACCTCTAACTGACCTCATCTACCCAGCCTCAACCCCAGAGATGCTGGAACTGGATCCTGGTGGGTTACCTTGGCAACCTCACAGTGTTGTCTGTTAGAATGTCCTAGGGCGGCAGCTTTTAATTCTATCACAGCGGTCTCTTCGGGGGGTTGTGTAATAGTGCTGTTTTTCTTCTGCTCACACTTCCTTCCCTTATGATTTCACACTAAGTACTTGTGAAGGATGCTGAACACGAGGAAAAACCAAGCTATTACTGCACAACAGGTCACAGATGCTCCCAGAACTGGGATCCTGCCTGTTGGAAGCTGATAAAACACAGGCCTGAGTTAATGGGGAAGCTGGTTCTTCTCACACCCTGTGGGGGAAGGAGTCAACCCGGCCTAGACAAGTGTAGGAGGCCTGTAGAAACCCATCTGAGCTCAAGGGAGGCAGTGCCCCAGCTGGAGCAGTTTTGTCCTGGCCTCGATGCACCCTCTCCTCTGGAGATAATACAGGCACAGGTACCAGCAGCTGGAGCAGTGTTGCTGTCCCTAGCTACGGTGGAGAAGGAGTATCCAGAGACAGCCTTCTATCCTGCCCACCTTTTCCAGACAACCCCAAACCCAGAAGTCTACCCGAGTTAGGGCCACCCTGCTCCTAATTTAGCTCTGGCTAACTCCACTTCCCATGACTCTGCAGACAGAGGTAACAACTTGGGACTGAAGGTACGCATTCAAAAGCATTGGACACAAAAGACTGTTTATTCATAAGACCAGGAAACCCAGAGCTTATGCCCACCCTGTGAATGGCATTTGGACTGGTGGGAGAGATAAGTTATCTATGACCCATCAGACAGTCATCATTATAGTGATTACTGGAGGCAGCTTTGCAGCCACAGTGAGGTCACCTCTGGCAGGTGCTTGCTCCATAGCCCGTGGTTATGGGAAGGTGATTCTATGCATGGTGGCTGTTCTTGACACAGACAAAGTGGTAGAGGCCTCAGGGCCGTGGTTTCTGAGCAGTCCCTGCCCCTTGTTCCCTGAAATGAAGAAACTATGGCAAATTGATTCCTTCTGGTCACAATGGCACACAGCACACTTCAGCCAGTATGACAAGCCTCTGAGTCTGTCTTGGGATGTAAGAATGTGAACTGGATGAGGGCAGGAAGCTTTGTATTTTTGTATATGTATTGATCTGCATAGACTGGCTAGCAATTTTTGTCAAATTTTGTCAAACCAATATTTTTTAAAAAGCTAGCCACAGGCATCACCAGTTGGAAGAAATGTTGGAGTAGAGCCAAATATTCCATTCACACCACCCCCATACAAAAGACAAATTACTGTTATTCTGGCTGAGTCTGCTCCTCGTTTTAATTCTAAATTCCCAGCCTGTGTGAACAGTTCAGGGGACAGGGGCCCTCCTGTGGCTGAGACAGAATTTGCTCTCTAGAGAAAAAAGCCATTAGAGACTGAATCTCTTAGGAATAGCATGAAACACTCTGCTCTTTGGGCCTTGTTTCCCTCACACAGTTTGAGGAACTGCCTGGCCCTGCCAGAACCATCCACATCCCAAAGATGGGCACAGAAGCATCCACTCCCTCCCTTCAAGGTTAGTCTGTCAGTAACACATATTTGTTGGTTTATATTAGTGAATGGATTATATTGCCAGAGTTTGTGTGTGTGTGTGTGTGTGTGTGTGCGCGCGCGCGCGCGCGTGTGTGTGCGCTCGTGTGTGTATTCATTCCAGTGTATGTGTTGAACAGTGAATTCCCATATGTGTGCCCTCTCTGTTCTCCAGATGTAAAGAGTGAGAGAGCATGGGGAAGCATCACTGGTACCTGTATCGTTTCCTTTTCTCAGTGCTGGGATGAAATGCCTGAGGTGGCAACTTGCAAGAAGGAAGGCTTATGTAGACCAGTGTTTCAGGAGACACTGCCCATCTAGGTGGGGCGCCATAGTGAAGGGAACTTGTTCAGATCTGTGGCTGACAGGAAACAGCAACTCCTTCTCAAGTAGGAGCTGATTTCAAACTTCAAGACCTACTTCTACACCATACATCTTACCCTAGGCCCCAATCCATGAAGTTCCATAGTCCCTCCCATCCCCCTCAAACACAATTACTGTCAGCTGGAGACCAAAAAGCATGAGGCTGTGAGAAACATTTGACACTGAACCATACCAATACGTGGATGTTAAATTATTTGTATATAGTAACTGATATGATTTTCCTTCTACCACCTCTCCATCCCCACTGTCTTTTTGTCTACACGGTACTAACTTTCTTGACATCAGAGAAAAGGCCCAGCAGGCCTTTGTCTCAGGCTGCCAGGCCTTTGTCTCTGGTTAGGAGGATAAGGAAGCAGACAAACATTTCATCGTTATCTAGATTTATTAGACATAAAGAAAAAACATAATTTTTACAAGGAAGAGCTAGCACAATAATAACAACAACATCAAAATCGTAGTTTTTGAATTTCTGAAGACCAGGTCAAAATACAAAATGAGAAAGTAGAAGAAGAAAAAAAGGGAAATCAAACAGACCCATCACCCAGTGTCCTATCTCCATTCCTTTCTACTGCCTAGGGGTCTGGATTAGGTTTGTTTTCCCTGCCAGTTAAAGAATTAAAAGGGAAGAAAAATCTGAGCACAAAAGGTAGCAGCAGCAGGGAAAATCTCAGACGCAGCAGACAGAAGCAGCCAACCAGTGAGGAAAGCCATCTATAAGGATGAGGAAACTCACAGCGAGGCAAACAGAAGGATCTGCAGCAGAGCAGAGCCCTGCATTTCCCAGGGAGAGGGGCTGGGTTTGAAGGATGTTTTGAAGAGCTCTTTCTTCCTTTATTTAGGATTGGCCAGTTTGCACAAAGACAAGGGAAACAGGCCCAAAACATCAGGTAAATGTGTCCTGGTCCTAGCCTTGAACTTGTGAGGATAGACCTGTGGTTGTATTGCAGGGAGAAAAAGCCCAGGAGGCCTTTGTCTCTGGTCAGGAGGGTAAGGAAGCAGGCAAAGTTTTCATCAATATTGCCTAGCTGTGGCTCTCCTCATCTGTCTGCCTATCAGAGACCTGTCTAACACCTACCCCTGTGTAATCACTATCTTTGTTATATGCACACACTGCGCGTGCAACACACACACACACACACACACACACACACAATCTGCCTTGAGTTAGTGAAAGCCTACATAGGAGAAAGCCCCCCTACAGGGGCTGGGGGTAGCTCCAGGTGCCTCTAGAGGTAGGACCATAGTGCAAAGCCTACTGGCAAGTCTCTGAACTGCTGCCCTGCTCTTGGAACTTATGAATAATCTGTGCAGGGGGCCACTGGACCTGTATCAGAGAGGCAGGCCACATCGTGGTCATCCCCCAGTGGCACAAACAATGAACTCTCAGCAGCAGCAATGGCAGCAACCTGGGGAGCATGCCAAGACTAAGGGCTGCCCCAGAATCAGCCTGTGCAATTCCGCTTCCCTTACTTTTGTAAACTCTGTTGCTGTGATGAAAACCATGACCAAAAGCAACTCTGGAAAGAAATAGTTTATTTCAACTGACGTGTGCAGTCAGTCCATCACGAAAGGAAGTCTGGAAAGGAACCCAAGGCCGGAACCTGAAGACGGACGGGAGCTGATGCAGAATTCAAGGAGGAGCACTGATTCCAGTCTTGCTCCTCAAGGCTTTCTCACAGTGGCTAAAACACTACCTGAGAGCTTGCCTCTTGATCCACAAGCACAAGGCAGACAGAGCTAACTGCAAATAGCAGGGGCTTTTGAAATTGCAAAGCCCACCCCCCAGTGACACACTTCCTCCAGCAAGGCCACACCTCCCAACATTCTCCCAATAGTTCCGCCAAATTGGGACCAAGTACTCAAAACAGATGAGCCTACCGGCCATTCTCATTCAGGCCACACCAGATGTGTCTAGGTTAGCGTCAAGTCGACACGAACCAACCAACACAGCCCTGCAAAAGCTTCTTAGGGAAGGAAGGGTTTGTGTTGGCTCAGAGTCTTCTAACACAGACCACCCACGATGGTGGGGAAGGTACGGTGGCAAGGACAGGTTTGGTGACAGGCCATATAGTTTCCTAGATCAGAAAGTGGAAAAGGAGGAGCACTTAGTCTCAGTTGGCTTTCTCCTTTCCCTTCCTTTTATTCATTCCAGGATGCCAGCCCAATGGACTGACTCTCACATCCTCAGTTAAACCTCTTTAGATGTGTCTCCTGGGTGCTTCAAGTCTAGTCAAGGTGAAGTGAGGATGAACTGTCATGATCTTCATTTAACATCCGGTGGCAAAAAGCCTTAAGTGGAGAGTAAGTTGTGATCTCTGCGCAGCAGGCGGCAGACCCCAGGGTGAGAGAGTTGCTCACATCGCTGTCCGCAGATCTGCCCCTGGAAGAGTCCTGTTACAAGGCAGCATCCTAGCCATCGTGTTTCTGGTTAGCCCATTCTGGCCCATGGCATCTTATCTTCCAGGTTCCTGGTGGTTGGGAGAGGCTTTGGTGAATTGTATGTGTGGTGGGATCAGTATTAAAACAAAAAACTCCTCCCACTCCTCTTATGCCTGAAGCAAGGTCACTGGTGACTTTCTACACAATGGCTCCCCATCAAGCTGGCTGACTGAGGTGCTGAGCCTGTAACTGACCTGTACTGGTTATGCTTTATGACTAGGAAACGGTTTGCCCTGAAGACACAGAGACTATGTGTTGCCGCTTTCTGCAACATAACCTTGCCCGTCACCAGCAGTAGCCTGGAAACGGAGCATCTGTTACAGACAAAACCGACAGGGAGGAGGGGGTCGTGCTAGTTGATCTCAGTAGCAGGTCTCTATGGGAGATCTGTCCCAGTCCTCGGTTCCAGTCATCCAGGAGGAGGAAGCTCAGGTTGATAGTTTCTGCACACACTGGTCCTAACTAAAGGTCACCCCTTTGCGGCACCCATACTCAGATCAGGGGAAGACCTGGCTATTGTTGCATATTAGTCTAGGCTCTGCCCCACAGTTACCTGACAATAGCCAGGTGTGCCTGACTTACTATAAAAGGGGCTGCTTGCCCCCTCCTCTCTCTTGCTCTCTCCTCTTGCTCCTGTTCCCCCTCTCTCCCCATTCCTCTCCTCCCTCTCTCTCCATCTCTGTCTCCATGTACTCATGGCTGGCCTCTCTTCCTCCTCCTCCTGCTCCTCTTCTTCCTCCTCCTTTCCCTCCTCCTCCTCCTCCTCCTCTTCTTCTTCTTCTTTTCTTCTCTTCTTCTTCTTCTTCTTTTCTTCTTTTCTTCTTCTTCTTCTTCTTCTTCTTCTTCTTCTTCTTTTCTTCTTCCTCTCTCTCTCTCTCTCTCTTTCTCTCTCTCTCTCTCTCTCTCTCTTCTCTCTCTCTGTCTCTCTGACTTTCTCTCAACTCCCCTCTCCATCCCCTGAATAAACTCTGTTCTTTACTATACCTCAGGGGGAAGGGATGCCTCAGCATGGGCCCACAGAGGCGCCCCCTTCCCCCACACCTTACCTTGCCTCCACCAGGCACATCCCTGGCTCCTCTCTTATCTTTTTATAAAACACAACAGCTCTTCCCATGGGTCTGAGGCACTGGGGTCCTTGACATGCCATGCTCATGTCAAGAAAGCATGTTCCCTCAGGACTCCGTCTGCTCCCCACATCATCCTGACTGATATCACCCATCCATGTGTTACAGAAGGTGATCTAGTTTCATTTCCAATTGTTGTGATAAAATATCCTGATATAAAACCACTTAGGGGACAAAGGACTTATTTTAGCTTACAGTCCCAGAGGGATAGAGTCTGCCACGAAGAGAAAGAATGGCGACCAGCTGGAAAGGCATGGCAGCATAATGGCGGGAGGAAGCTCCGCTGAACATAGTGCATGCATATTCAGAAAGCTGGGGGCGGGGCAGAGACAGAGAGACACTCATACCAGCAAGTGGGAGAAGACTACACAATCTCAAAGCCCAGCACCAATGACTTCAGATTTGGAGGCTCCACTTCCAGAAGGTTCCATAACCTCCCAGACACCATCCTCAGCTGGGAACTACATATTTAAACACTGGTGCCTGTGGGAGACGGTACATCTTCAAACCTTATGAGACATCATAAATGCACATGAGGGCTAGAAAACCTAAGGCAGTGATCTCAGAAGAGCATCTCTCCTACAGTGATGTACACTAGCCTCCATTATCCTCAGTGTCCCAGAACCTGAAACACAGTAAGGACACCAGTCACTTGCTCAGTTATCAGAGGTCCACCAAGGGGTTCCATGGGCCAGGGTGGTGTTCGGAGCAGCAGTGACCAACAGGTAGTTTCCTATGCTCAGGCAGTTGTCACTTAAGACACAGCTCATGGTTATCTGCTAACTACAAATGGAGTGTGATTCAGGGACATTAAGAGACTCACCCAAAAGCCCGGTGGTGGGGGCACGCCTTTAATCCCAGCACTTGGGAGGCAGAGGCAGGTGGATTTCTGAGTTTGAGGCCAGCCTGGTCTACAGAGTGAGTTCCAGGACAGCCAGGGCTACACAGAGAAACCCTGTCTCGAAAAAACCAAAAACAAAAAAAGAGAGAGACTCACCCAAGGTGACCCAGTTAATACTTTGTCAATCAGGACTGAGGCCTGAGCTTCCTTCGTTCTCCCAGGTCACCTTAAAGTAGTAGAATCTGCGTCTACAAGTTTACTCTAAAGAGTGGGTGGGATTTCACCAAGGGATTGCACCGCCTTGGCTCCTTCCTCAGTGCTTGCTTATTGCTTTCATTCTGTAATTAGTACCCAGATCAGGGGCCGATAATAATCGGCATTCCCTGAACATTTGCTGAATGAAGATGCAAGCACAATGAGAAGACTCAGCTGCAACTGTGGGACTGTGCACGGAAACAGTCCAGAGACTCAAGCTCAGTCATAGCAACCCGCCATTCTAGCACTGTGGACAGAACTCAGCGAGGATGCAATCTGCACAGGGTGCACATCTGCACGGGGCGCACATCTGCACGGGGCGCACATCTGCACGGGGTTGCTGTGAGGCCCTGAGTTCCTGCCCTAGAATTGAGAAGAAACTACTAAATCTAAGTGGTGTACCTGATCCAAATAACTTTCGAAATATTAATTGCTACTGTGCAATCAGTATTTCCTATTATTTCCCATTACTCTCCTCTCCCCCTTCCCAGATAAAACTATTTGGCATCAGGATTCCAGGAGTTGTTTGTCTTAGTAGAAAGGTCAAGAAAATGTCGAGGCCTCAAAAGCTAGGATCCGAGTTTCTAAATACCTTCAAGAGGGCAGTACCACCTTCCAGACTACAGGAAGGGAGGAAAGACCTGAAGGAAGCAGGCATGGCTATGCACTGAGATCCTGGGTAAGGTGAGCCAACACTGTCCCTGTGGTTTATTCAAAAGGAAAGACAGAACTGGCACAGGGTTACATGTCTGTAATCCCAGACCCAAGAGGCTAAGGCAGGAGAATTGCCAGTTCCAGCCATCTGTCTGGGCTGCATAGCAAGATCCTGTTTGTCTATTCCTCTCCCTCTCTCCCTCCCTCATCCTTCCTCTCCCCTCTCTCTAATCTCTCTGTCTCTGTCTCTCTCTGCCTCTGCGCCCCGCCCCCCCACCTCTCTCTGCAGAAGATGCTTCTGTCACCGAGGCTTGACTCAATTCTGAAGACCTTGGAAGCCGCTGTAAATGTGATATGCAGAGGCTTGATGAGAAGCGAACCTTGAAAAACAGAGGCATCAGTAGGAACACAGCCCACTTTTCCCTGCTTTCCTTCTGAACGAGCTGCCTTCGGGCCCCATGGGGGAGATGCACAGGGTCTTCTGAGCTGAAGAATCAAGACAGAGTGCTGATACAGCCAGGTGGCTGAGGCAAGTGACCCAAGAAAGCCCAAGTTCCCTCAACTGTGGCACTCCATGGAAGACACAGAGTGACACCATCTCCCAACCTACCCCTTCCACCGCCCCGCCCCCCCACCACAACCCCCCCCCCCCCCGCCACCTCCTCTGCCACTGTCAAACAACTGAAGGAGCACAGAGGTAGCAGGGTACTGTAAACATCACCACAAGAACTCTCTGCATCTTTGAAAGTGCCCAAGTCACAAGATGCTCTTATTTCCGCAAACAGCAAGTGAATCCTCCAAAACCCCCGCCCCAGCCAACAGAACTGGTGACAAACTGCCGGTAGACGCAGTAAAAGACAGAACAAAGCATCAGCAAGTAACCACGTGACAAGAAGCGCCCTTCAGCCACCCTCCTGGGTGTGGTGACTCTGATCAGAAGACAGCCAGTCTTGTCCATTCCTTGGCCTAGAACTTAGCACAGTGCTAAGTCCCGGAATGGATTGGAGGAAGCTGCTGCCACCTCTGCCCTGCAGCTACGGGAGGACGTGAGTGTGTCCTTAGCTCAGCACCTGTGCAAGGGTGTTGGAACCAGGTCAGGGTTAGACGTTGCAAGGTGATAGGAATAAGGAAACACATAAGGAGATCTGGGGGACCTAGGGACTCAACCTGGAGTCGCCCCTGACCTCTCAATGTACAACTCAGGCCCACAAGTGAGCAGTCGCTCCTGCCTCCAGCAGCTCAGGGCAGAAACTTCTCCCCTAGTCTTTGCCTCAGCTGGTCACAGGAGCGCTCCAATTAGTCCTTTCTCAGTTATTCAGATGAACGGATGAAGGAGCAAGGAAAGGAAGGAATAAGAGATAAAATATGCAGCAGAGTAACACTCATACCAGAGCCGAGGCCCTTCTAGGTACAGTGGCTCTCAGAAAGCCTGCGTCTCCTCCGGACTTCTTCACCCCGCCCTCTGAAAGCAGACAGCGGTTAAACCATCATGGCGTCAGCCCACCTTCCTCCCTCGATCATCTCCCGCTGTCTGTTAAGCTGAAATGGAGATCTTGGAACAGAGCTGTCTGTCCATCAGCACCAAGACCCTTTCTCTCATCCAGGCCCACTGTAGAGGCAAGCTGACAGCCCTGGGAGTCAGGGAACGCACATGAACAATTTCTTCCCAGACCTAAAATCCTGGTTTTGGCACCCGGCCTCAGCTGAGACATAACTGGATGATAACGGCCCCGATCACATGTCTGCCTTCTCCAGCCATTGGCATCAAGCTTTGCCTAATGCTTCTTATCAAGGAACTATCAATATTTCACAAGTGTTACCATTTCCGAGGAGGGGAGGCAGGGCAGAAGAACAGTTGATTAAATGGCACAGTGGTCAAGACATACAAGACAAGTCGGACTCTCACCCTGCCCCTTCAAGGGCATGAGACTAATTGTCTTAAGGAGAGAATCTCTGAGTTCAAAGCCCATATGTCCCCATGTCCTTTCTCTCAAACCAGTTCAGGCCAATAGTCTCAGCACAAGGAACACAGAGGCTGGAGGCCCTGGGCTATATATGATTTCAATGCCAGCTCAGGCTATCTAAAAATGAGCAAACAAATATTAGTTGCACTGTAGATTCAAGAGTGGGTCAGACAGGGTTTCATGAATATCAGGGAAGCGGGGTCTGGTCACCCTAATATGTAGCAATGAATACGGACTGCCCTGGGCGCTCAGCAAGCGTGGAGAGAGATACTGACCATGCTGGAGCAGCAAGGCTAATGGTCTAGGCCACCTCTCTTGCCTTAAGTGCTTTTCTGGAGCTCCTCTGTCCTCCTCCCAAAGAGAAGCAGAATTTAACTTCCTGCTCCTTAAGCTGGACAGCATGTGACACCTTTGTGACCCGAGGGAAAGCTGTGTAAGTTCCACCTGTGAGAGGCTGTGTTCTTGAGGTGAGCAGTCCAGCTGCCTCAGTCCTACAACCAAACCCACGAGACCAACCCAGCTGAAAGGTCTGAGGACCACAGAAAGACAGGAAAATGCTCAGGAAACCTCAGCTCTGCCCAATGATTCAAAATGTATTAAAGAAACTGCAACCGAAGCCAGCCAAGTGAGCCTTCCCCAGATCCTGGCCCACTGGATTACGAGCAACAATAAAATCCTTAATGTCTATCTATCCCACCATGTGTTGAGGTGACTGGTTAGACAGCAATGGTGAACTCAAACCAACAGTTGCCACACGAAAAAACCACCAGAGGACTGAATGAGAAGATGGCTCAGTCAGTGGAGTGTTCAGCTTGCCTTGCAAGCATAAGGACCTCGGCTGAATCCCCCAGAAACCGCAGTAAAGGCCAGGTGTTGTGGCATGTGCTTTGCTCTCAGTGCTGGAGGTTGAAGGTTGAAGCAGACAGAACCCTGGGCCCAATGGCCAACAGCCTAGCCTAAGCCTCACGAGGTCCCAGTGAGATAAACTATTCAAACAATGAAGTAGCTAAAGCTTGAGGAGCCACTGACGTTAAGTTGTGACCTCCACACCATGTGCTTTTCCACACAGCCCAGCAGCTCAGAGACGGAGTAGATGTTGGGGTAGACTAGCTCAGAGCGCTGGATCTGGGCCTGAGTGGCAGTGCAGCATGTTAGCCCAGGCATGGAAAGGCAGCATACACCCTTGTGGACCTCTTCCAGCCCCAGTTTTTGCTGTTTGGTTTTCTTTTTTGTTTTTTTGTTTTTTGTTTTTTTTGTTTTTTTAAAAAACAAAAAAAAAACAAAACAAAAAAACAGTGTCTCACTATACAGCTCTGGCTATCCTGGAAATTTCTGTAGATCAGGCTGCCCTCAAACTCGCAGAGATCTACCTGCCTCTGCCTCTCCAGTGCTGGGATGAAAGATGGGTACCAATGTGCCCTACTCATACTTCACCCCCCCATTATTTTTTATTTTTTTAGGGTCAAAAGTGGATGTTTAGTCTGTTACAGTAGACCCAATCCTCAGCTCCCCCCCCCGCCCCAGCACTACAACAGAGCACCAGCTGCAGCTTTCCCTCCCTCCCTCCCATGCCTCCTGTGGATCACTCAGACCACATCGCCCCTGGCCTCCTCTTCCCCAGCTTCCCCAACAAGCGTCCCCTACACCCTCAACAGCCCAACACTCCTACCCTGTCAAAACACCAGTCAAGCAGACTAGTAAAACAGGCAACACTCAGCCAAAAAGGCTTTCTGAAAATCTAGAGAGGAAACAGAAACGAAGGAACAAAACTCCGACCCAACCAGGACAAATCCAGATATCAGCACCTAGACCTGTAACTCTCCAAACCCAGATGCCTCCATGCCAGCATAAGAACACACAGCATGCAGGAATATGTCACCACCAGAGCCCAGCTATCCTACCACAGCAGGTCCTGAATACTTCAGCATAGCTGAGTGCACAAGAAAATCGTAAAATCAACTGTATGAAGATGATAAAGGTCCTTGAAGAGGAAATGAATAAATCCCTTAAAGAAAACCAAGGAGGGATTAACTGAAGGGAATGAATAAACTACTCAAGAACTAAAAATAAAAATAGATGCAAATGAGAAAAAGAAAACCCAAACTGAGGGAATCCTGGAAATGAAAAATTTAGGAAATGCAAACAGGAACTAAGAGCAAGCTTCACCAATAGAGTACAAGAGATTTCCATCTTAAAAGTCTCAGGCATTGAAGATACCATAGAAGAAACGGATATGTCCAGGAAATCTGGGACACTATGAAAGACCAAACCTACAAATAAGAGGAATAGAGAAGAAGAAGAATCCCAACTTAAAAGCCCAGAAAATATTTTCAACAAAATCATAGAAGAAAATTTTCCTAACCTAAAGAAGAAGATGCCTACGAAAGGTAAAGAAGCATACAAACCACCAAGTAGACTGAGCCACAAAAGAAAGCTCCCTGAGCAGTAATAATCGAAACACTAAACATACAGAACAAGGACAGAATAGTAAGAACAGATAACATATAAAGGGTGACCTATTAGAACTACACCTGACTTATCAATGGAGACTCTAAAACCTACAAAGGCCTGGACAGATGTGCTGCAGACTCTAAGAGACCAGATGCCAGCCCCAATTACTATATCCAGCAAAACTTTCAATCATCATAAATGGAGAAAAAAGATAGCCCATGATAAATTTAAATTTAAACAATATCTATTACAAATACAGCCCTATAGAAGGTGCTAGAAAAAAATCCAAATCAAGGAAGCTTAACTACAAACATGAAAGGGCAGGGAATAAATAATCTACCAGCAAAAGAGAAAGAAGGGAAATATGTGTGTGCGCGCAACACACATACACACCACACACACACACACCATGTACAAACACATACACAAGAGTTTTAAATTAATTGAAATATTAGAATTATCCAAGAAAAATATGCCCTTTATGCTTAAAACACACACATATGCACACACACTTCCTGGGACTTATATGTTACAGATCATGAGCCCTTGAGTCATAGGACAGAGAGCACACAAAGAGATAATGACTAAAAATGGCCCTGGCCCTGGAAAGCCTGCAGCTTACCTCAGCCTCAAGTTCCCATTTCTGGTTCTCATTATGACACGGAAGAAACCTTGATTGGCATTTTTACTTAAACAAAACCAAAAGAGAATCAGCAGCTGCTTCAGGGGTTTTATGCTCTTACGTCTGGGATTTTCCAGAAAGCACTGTTAATATTAGCAGCAAAAAATGGATTTAGGAAGGAAGATACAACCTGATTCATCTGCCTGACCACTGAGTGAGGGCTGCCTCCTGGGATTGGCTCTTAGATCACCCATATCTTCATCACCCTACTCTCAGGTGCTGGGACCCTGCAAATCCTAGGTTTCCACATACGCTGACTAACAGGACTTCAAGAGCTGTGCCTAGACTCTGCTGTTTGGAGGTGTCTTAGTCAGGGTTCTGTTGCTCTGAAGAGACACCACAACCATGGCAACTACTACAAAGGAAAAATCTTTCATCGGGTCTCTCTTAAAGTTTCAGGGCTTTGGTCCATTGTCATCATGGTGGAAGCATGGTGGCACACAGGTAGACATGGTGCTGAAGAAGTAACTTGAGAGTTCTACAGCCAGATCCTCAGACAGCAGGAAGAAAGAGACAATGGGTCTGGCTTGAGCATCTGAAAGCTCAAAGCCCACCCACTACCTCCAACATGTCCATCTTCCTTATTCTTGACATAGTAGCACCACTGCTCTAATGAGTAAGCATTCAGATCTATGATCCTATAGGGAGTCATTCCTATTCAAACCATATGGGTACCAGACGGGGACATGGAAGGTGAGGTAGAAACACAGATATTATCAAGGCTCAGAGTGTTTTCTTACGTGGTGCTTCAGATGTCATCACTGACTTACAAGTCACGCCTAAATGTATTGTTCTAAAATAACAGTTGTTCAAATATCCCATGGTTTCTGCACAGGGAACACAGAAAAGGCTCTTGGCTGAACGATCTGAGAGTCCTTCAGTTGGTTATCATCACATGACAGCTGTGGCTGAGGTCATGAGACCAGTTATCTGTCTTCCCTCCAGGCCCTCCAACAGTCTCTCCTCTCTTTAAAAAAAAAAAAAAAGAATTACTTTTTATTGATTTATAGGGAGGCACAGCAAGAGCGTGGAGGTCAGAGGACAGCTTGTGGAAGTCACTTCTCTCCTTCCACCATGTGGGTGCCAGGGTCCAAACTCAGGTCTTCAGGCTTGGTGATAAGGGCCTATACCCACCCAGCCATCTGGCTGGCCCTCCAAACGGTTTTTAATACATCAATAAAGCACTTACAAAGAGACCTTACACTCCATAAATACCTCATAGCGAACACTCCTATGAGCGAGGCAGAAGCTCCACCCCGTCTTACACTGCGCCTTGGACTACCACGGCAAAGAGTCTCACACCTACTCAGATTCAAAGACAGAGACATCCACGCACCAGGAGGCGAAGCATATTAGAAGATTGTGGAGGAATTGTGGCTACCATATTGGAAATTACAAGTTGCCACAGGCTAAGCTCCCTAGGAGTAGAAGTTGCAACAGGGAGTCAATTGTGAAGGAATAACGAACAAGAAGGATATGAGTCCATGTGACATCTCCCCAGCTGAGGTCCTCACAGGGAGCCTACAGAATCTAGCCCTCCAGGAGGCAAAGAAATTGGTTTCTGTGGTCCAGGCCAAACAATTTCCAGCTAGGGAAGTCTCAGGTGAAGGGTTTGGAAAGCCCCAGGTACTTCACAAAGAATCAAGTCCAACCCCCTGAGAGCATTTCTCAAGCAAAGTTTGCAGGGTGAGGCTTCAATAGCGGTCCGTGAGAAAAGACTCCTCCAAGAGTCTCTACTATGGTGGGAGACAGGGAATATTCACTCAAGCGAATATAGGCAAAAACTAAAATGCATGGGCCCATAGATGAGGCAGATACTGATCCAGCCTGGATCTTAGCTCAATGTTTCTTCAAATCTCTCCGTTTCTCTTCCCCTTCCTCTCTACTTTTCTATGGACTCTTTTCACAGGAGTCCACACTCGCAGGAGCTCACCCTCTGAGGAGTCCACCTTCTCAGACTTGCCCTGGTGCAGTAGTAAGAGCATGGGCTATAAGACCCAACTCAGTCCTCTCTCTCAGGTATCCCTGTGAACACAATCTGTTTAAGTCGGCAGCCCTCGAGTGTCATCAGCTCCAATTGGCCAGACTAGTCACCTGGCTATTCGCGAACCAATCACTGTGTCCAAGGTAGTGTGACGTTCTGATTGGCCAATCCTGAATCACACGCTCACCCAGGCTGAAGATGAAATTGATTTCTTTAGAGCTACAAAGATTGAGAGTAAAGGTAGAGCAAGGGACAGCAAGGCAGGTCAGTCATCAGATGCGGGCTAAAGCCAGCCGAAATCCTGAAAAAGCGGGAAATGACTTCAGGAGGACACGAGTCACCAGAACAGAAGGGCAGGCAGCAAGAAACCGTAGACAATTTTTCTCTCTCTCTCTCTCTCTCTCTCTCTCTCTCTCTCTCTTCTCTCTCTCTCTCTCTCTTTTTGAAAAGTTAATTTCACATAGGCGGAGTTCACAGAACAACTGGGAGTGGGGAGGGTCTGTGGTCTGAATGCCAGGGATCGAACTCCGGTCTTCATGCTTGGCAGTAAGCATATTTATACAACGAGCCATCTCAGTGACCCCAGGAAACTATTTGGTTTCAGAATGTGCGCGTAGCCATGCCTTGAGCTGGAGAATTTGAAAGAAGGCCACAGTAATCATAATTTTGTTCTCTGTTGGAACCAAAGGGGCTCCTTAGTGACTGCGCATGATTTAAAAACTGTGCCAGTAATTTTTGTTTGATCAAGTCTCTTGTAAAGATTAAAGGTTTGTGAAATCAGATATGTGAAGTAAAAGGATAGATGTTAATAGGCCAGGAGGAATACAGTAAAACACACAACAGAAATGCAAGAGGCACTTAATGAAGTCATCTCCCAAGAAAAATAAAGAAAAAAAAAAGATAGCAGCCATTCCTGAACTTTGCTGAGGACGAAATAAAAAGCAAAGCAGCTTAATTGAACCATTAGGGACTCAAACATGAAAAGAGATCTTTGTTCAACAATGGCCTAAATTTTAATCTCTATTTAATTATGAGGCTCCTCTGGGCAATGGAATGATGTCTTCACCTTCCCCGAGGGTGGGATGGATGGAGACCACCAAAATGCCCAGTTGGCTTCTCTAACAGCATTTCTCAACTTGTGGGTTTGGGATTAGATTGACCCTTTCATAGGGGTCACACATCAGATACTCTGCATATCAGATATTTATATTACAATTCATACCCATAGCAAAATTGTAATTATGAAGTAGCAACGAAATGATTTTATAGTTATGGGTCACCAGAACATGAAGGAACTGTATTAAAGGGTCACAGCATTAGGAAGGTTGAGAATCACCGAGTAAAACCTTTGAGACTTTATCTATGGCTAAAAGTGATTATTAGGAACATCTGGGTTGCAAGCACCAGATACTTGATTTTACTGGTTTAACTGAGTGGGAGTAGTGAAGGAGTGTCATTATTCTCTTCTCTCTCTCTCTCTCTCTCTCTCTCTCTCTCTAAGGAAACAGCTGATGGCCCAAAGTTGCAGCTCATATTTTTTGGCTTTTTTTTCTTTATATTTTGGAAGATGGCTACTGCAGTGCCAGGTACATCACTCTTGCATCAGAAGGAAGTGGGTTGCTGACCTTGATGTCTTGATAGTTGGACCTTGATAATCAGCCTCAGGAATGAGTCAGGCATAAGGAAATGGCCAGTGCAGTAAGAGTACATTCTGTCACAGCATCAGGACCTGTGTTCATCCCCAAACCCAATGTCGTGGCAAATACATTGGTTTGAGCATCTGTAATCCCAGCACTCCTGCAGGAAAACAGGAGGCAAGAAAATCCCCCGGGAGCTCACAGCCTAGCTACCCTTGAATACAGTGGCCACGAATCCCTGTCCCAAACAAGATAGAAGATAAGGGTCAACACCCAAGGCTGTTCTCTGGCCTCCTCATGTACTGTGGCACACATAACCCTGTAGTCACACACATACCACACACATACTCTGTGTCTCTTGTCTGTCTGTCTGTCTGTCTGTCTGTCTCTCTCTCTCTCTCTGCTTCTTTCTTCTCTCTCTTGTGTGCCTCTTTCCATGTCTGTCTCTGACCTATCTATCTATCCATCCATCCACTATCTATGTATCTTCCTTTAAAATACAAGAAAAGAGAGAGAGAGAGAAGGAGGGGAGGAGGAGGAGAAGGAGGAGGAGGAGAGGAGGAGGGAGAGAGAGAAGAAAGAATACTAAGAAAGAAAGAAGTAGGGAGAGGGACAGGGAGGAGGCAGCTTGGACATCAGGAAACTGTATGGCTGTCAATGTGAGCTTATGTTTTGCTGGTCAGAATTATGTAGCCTGGTCCCTCCATCTGCACTGTGATGAAGAAGGTGTGAGAAGGAGGGTTCTGCCAATCTGACCCACAGTAGTTGCATAATTTTCTCAAATACACACCTGTGAACAAGGTGTGGACAGATACTTCCCATAGCTCTCATTCCTGTAATATATAGACCACTTGTCTCAGATTCAGTTTTCCCAGCCAATTAACCATTCACGGTTGATTCTCGTACTAGTCAGATTCTCTAGAGGAACAGACAGACATAGAAGACATGCTTAATTTATTGTTTATGTTATTATAAATATTTTATACAATATTTTAATTGTGATTAATATCGGATGGACCCACACACCTCAGGGTGCTCCCCTCTGGACCCTGGATTAGGCACAGACCACAGCCAAACACCAGTTTCTAAGGAGATTCTTTATTAAGCAAGGCAAAGAGACGAGTTAGCTGAATCAAATTGGACAGAAACAGCAGCAAATAGCTCTGAGGATGTAATTTTAAGAGGAAAAGGGGGAAGGTTTGTGTTAGAATGAAGTTGAATAGGTTGGTAACTCCTGACTGGGCATGTCAATTAGGGTAGCCAAGGGGGATTTTTGATTGCTGGACCTTGATGTTTTGATAGTTGGACTTTGATAATTAGCCTCAGGAATAAGAAAATGGCCAACTAAGCTTTAGGGATATAATCTAATGGTTTAGCAAGGGAAAGGGAAGGGGAAGGCAGGACCTGCTGACGTCATGTTTGCCATGCTTGGACCTGTTAGAATTCTTCAAATATTTTACTATCTTGTGTGTGCATGCTCAAGGGTCAGAGGGCAACTTGTGGGAGTAAGTTCCTTCCTTCTACCATGTAGGTTCAGAAGATCAAGCCCAGGGCCTTGGGCTTGGTAGCAAGTGCCTTTACCTGATGAGCTATTTCAATCCTATTGCATTGGTTAGCATGATAAGGGCCAAGTCGTCCAACAGTGGCGACCTGCGTGCTCAGTCATCTGTGGAGACTTGTCATTCAGTGTCATGCTGTAGCTTAGTGAGGCGTTGTATGTAAAGGAGACTCAGCTAGAACAGGGGAGCTGGGGTTGTGTAGCTCCAGGACCCCTGGCCTCAGTTTCCCACCACTGTTGATCATGACCACGCAGGAAGAGCGTGTTCACTATGACCTGATACAAACATGTCCATATAGACAAAAAGAAAGGCGTGCATTGAGGACATATTTGAGCCTGCTCTGCAGGATGTCTGCAGCCTGGGAGATCCACCTTCCAATTCCTGCATGAAATAGAGGCAGGGTCCCTCCCTACGGACCTGGCTCTCCACTTGCTTCTTAGATTTCCTGTAGCTATTAGCTACAGGTCTAGAAGTTTGTTTCCTCCCTTGCTCTGCAGGGGTGTGGGAGTGTGTGGTGTAGAGGTTGTGCCGGAGTGTGCAAGGGTGCCCAGGAGTGTGTAGATACGATGTGTTCATGGGTGTATGAGTGTTTGCAGGTGTTTGCATGGTCTATGGGAATATACAGAGGCATGTGGGTGTGGAGTGTGTAGATATGGGGGTAAAAGGGTTCAAGGCTGTGTGAAGGGTGGCAGGAATGAGATGTGCAAGCGTGTGCAGGTCTCTGAGGGTATGGCAGGTGGCACATCTGGGCGGGAATGGAGAGATGCTTCCATGAGTGAGACCGTTTGCTGCCCTTACAGAAGACTGGCTTCACTTCCCAGCACCCACATTGGGTGGCTCATAACTGTCTGTGACCCCCAGTTCCAAGGTACCCATTGCCATCTTTAGACTCCTTAGGCATTTGCATTCATGTAGTACATATACAGACAAGCAGGCACACACACATCCACATAAATATGAGTGAAAGAACAGTGAAGGTGTGTGACTGTGTGGAAAGGTATGCAATTGTGTGAGTGTGGACATTACAGTTGTGGGCAGAGGCATGTGGGGTGAGAGGGGATGTGGGCAAGTGCAGGTAGTTCAGGGGTGTTTGGGTATCTGCAGGGTGTGCAAGGGAGCAGCTGTGTCCGGTGATGTGCAGTGATTGACAGGTGCCGTGTGGGAGTCCTGAGTAGGAGGACGCCCTGCAGGGCTCCCAGGCTTCCTCCTGCCATCAGGAAGTTGACAAGATAGCAAAGCCCCACACAGTAACAGCACAGATAGCTGCTGGAGCCACTGCTCTGCCAGATGCTCCTGCCTCAGGTCACTCCCTCCATACCAGTCAAGATCCTTTGAGAAACAATTACCAAGAGGCTGAGAGGGAATTTTCTAAGGTGTGTGTTTGGTGTGTGTGCGTGTGTGCATGCGCGCATGTGTATTCTGTGCTCCTCCAGTGCTAGACATGTGAGAATGCATTTTTTTAAACCATGGGTTCTGGGGAGCAAACTTGAGTCCTAATGCTTGTGCCGCAGGCACTGTAAGGACCCAGCACCTCCTCAGCCCTACAACATGGCTTCCTGTAACTGTGATACACTTCGCTCTGCTACGCTCATAAAAAAAGAACTGAGTTTAGAATAAATCTGATGGGGAGGAAGTCAACCTAGTAGCCAGCCAGTTTAAGGAATTAAAGATCTCTCGGGCACCTTTATTCTGCTTCCTGACTGACTGCTGTGGACTCCTTTAGCTTGCTAAGGAAGCTATTACAGGCCCAACACTTTTATCCTAAAATCATATTGTTTTGTTTTTATACGGAAAAGAGTGACTATTGGTGACAGTTACACTTTATCAACACAATATCAATCTGAGGACCACAAGCATTCAGGATGCAGGCCCTGCCTGATCAATGGAGTTGGCAGGTTTTCTTCATCTTTTCTTGACTCAAGTTTTCACCAACATACATATTTTTGCTAAGTTTCTGAGGCTTTACCTCGTAGGTTTGTTCTCCCCGCAGGCGAGCTTATGGCATTTGAGGAAATACTGATAAAATTATTAGAGGGAGATGCCATTGTAGACCAGGAGCTTCCAACACTGTCTCTGGTGAGTTTACTAGAAATAATGAACTGTAGAGAGTTTCCTCCATTCACAGTAATTATGTTTAATAATTCTGACCATCCTAACCTGTCGATGGCTGGGTTTCCAGGAACACTGGAAGCCACTGAATAATCTTTGGCAGAGGATAAACACCAGGCTTATGCTTTGAACAGATTTCTGTAGCTGTTGAATCAGACTGGGGATGGAGTGAAATGGAGGGAGGGGCTTCAAAGTCACCGTAACAGACTTAAGGTCACTGTGTTAACATGGCAGGGACCGACGAGGGCTGGACTAACATGGTAGCAGACAGGTTGATTAAACTCTGATTCGCACAGATAGAGCCAAACCAAATGCTAAGAGGGAAACTGACAGTCCCATGCACGAAAGGGCAGAACTGCAATCCTAATTAGATGATTAGCCTTTTCTGCAGCACGAACTTTATAGCTAACTGTAGCCCGTAGTTTAGTCCACTTACTCTGGAGTCACCTGCAAGGTCAAGAAAGTCTACAGACTACATCTCAAATTCTTGACGGTTTAGACATAAATTTTATCTAAAGCAAACAGTGTTGAATAACCAGTCTTCCAAAAATGAAGAAACAAACCCAGTCTCCACTTTCTCTGTGGCAGGTAGATTTGCAGTTGGACATCAAACATATTTCATGGCAGAAGCAGCCAAGCTTCTGTGCCTTCCTCCCGAGGTGGAAGGCATCCTTTCTCAGATAGACATTCTGGATTTAAAAAAAAAAAAAAGTCACGAGGTTGAATTGCCCGTGATATTTTAGTAAAGAGAGACAGACATTGTCAGAAACACAATTGCATCTTCAAAATGTTTTCTTTCCGCAGCAGAGCACCCCCTTTGGAGGTGAAAGTTTTCTGCATAATTTTTTTCAGCCACACAGATGCAGACTATGAAAAGATGACATGTTGTGTCAGCTATGAAAACACGGCTACATTCTAAGCAAACACAGACTTTTCCTGATGCATCTTAAATCTTCAACTCTCGAATCCTGGGTGGAGAGAGCAATGATGGCTCTTGCTTCTAAAGTCACTCCAATTTCCTTCTTGTTAAATGTATTGCCCCAGCAATGCTATAGGTCAGCACCAAAGGAAGGAGGGAAATCTGTGGGCAAAAGGGCACCGTACTACTCAAACTTGTCTGCTTATAAATACAAATGGGTTTCTGGATGTCAGGAATGAAGAGAGAAATAAATGGGAGGTATTTTAATCCATTTTCTGTTGCTGTAGCAAAGTATCCAAGAATGGGTGATCTAGCAAGAGTGCTGTTTTATTTGGGATCTGGAGCCTGTTTCAACATGTGCTCTGTGTCTGTGGGTCAGGGCAAGTGTTATAGCACTGTTTCTCTTTCTCCTGATACTCCTCAACTTATTTGTGTGTGTTCATATGTAAGTGTGTGTATGTGAATGTGTGTATATATGTGAATGTGTGTGTATATGTGTGTTCATGTGTGTGTATTTATGTGTGAGTGTATATGTGTGAGTGTGTGTGTGTGTGTGTGTGTGTGTATGTGAATGAGTGTGTATGATCAGGTGTTCATATGTGTGCTCATGTGTTCATGTGTGTGTGTTCATGTGTATTTATGTGTGTTCACGTGTGAGTGTGTGTGTGTATGAGTGTGTTCATGTGTGAATGTGTATGTGTGTTCACCTGTGTGTGAGTATTTGTTCATATGTTCATATGAGTGTGTGTTCATGTGTGTGAGTGTGAGTGTGTGTGAATGTGGATGTATGTTCATATGGAGTATATGTCAGTATGTGTGTATATTCATGTATGAGTGTGTGTGTGTATGTTCATGTGTGAGTGTGTATGTATGAGTGTGTGTGTATGTGAGTTCATGTGTGTGAGTATGTGTGTGTGTGTGTGTGTGTGTGTGTGTGTGTGAGTGTGTGTACCGTGGAGGTCAGAGGTTGACATTAGGTGTCTTTGGTGACCATTCTCTACCTTGTTTTCTGAGACAGGGTCTCTCACTGGATCTAGATTGGCTGGCCAGCCCTGGAGATCCTCTTGTCTCTACATCTTCAGTGCTGCATGTTGTTCCCAGACTTCCCTGAGGATTCTAGGGATACACCTGAGACCCACATGCTGGGATAGGAGGACACTTACCTTGTGACCATCCCCAAATGCCACCACAGGGACTTCACGCTCGTGGTCTCATCCAACCCTAGACACCTCCCACAGCCTCGTTCCCAATGCATCAATGTATGGCTTGGGGATTGAGTTTCCAATGGAAGACATTTTAGGCAAAGACTCCGACCATAGTAGAGGGACCGTCACTACCTCAGACTTAGGATGGGATCCTCGAGCCTCGGACTTCTGAAAGGGACGGTGTTACAGGAAATACCTACTGTCCCAGCTTAACTGGCACCATGGCTACTGCTGTCCCATGGTCCTCGGGGTCCTGAGTCTCCTGGGAAAGTCATCTATGTAGTATAGCTGTGTCCATACCTTCCCAGGCCCTGCACAGTGAAATCCTCCCCAGAGGAAACAGTGATAAGGGAGTGGACATCAGGCAGCCTCTGAATGACCAATGTCCACTCCAGGGCCACTTTTCAAAGAGCTTTTTAGAAGGTTCCTTGAATTGACAGATCTATCCAAACCAGTTAATTCAGAACCTCAGGTTTGATATTTGTATTGTCTACTTCTTGCTAGGAGCCAACACTGACAAAGCAGCTTAAGGGAGAAAGGACTTATCTTGGTTCTTGGTTCTTGGTTTGAGAAGACACAGCCCATCATGGTGGGGTAGGTAGGCCAAGCAGGGTCCACAGCAGCAGATGCATGCAGCTGAGGCTCCTTATGTTGATATGTACCAGAAAGTACACACCTAACAGGAAGCAGGCTGGATAAACTTCAAGCCTTGCTCCTGTAGGCATAATGCTCTTGAGCACCGTGTAAAGATTGTGCTTGTATTATTCAAATGTTGAGATCTCCATCCCACTCTCTGTTTCAATTCAGACATGGTGTTGTAATGCTTATGTTAAGAATCTCCTTTCTCAAGTGTGTGTAAACAATGCTTGTCAATAAAAGCTGGAAAAGCCAATAACTAGGCAATAGAGAGAATAGTCGGGACATCCAGGAAAAGAAAGGATTCTGGGGCAAGCGAGGCAGGAGACTCCGCCAGGAGAAAGGGAATGTTGTAAGAGCTCAGCTGGAACATGGAAAATCCTAAGTGCATTATGGGGATTTTGCTGGGTGGGGGTGGGGGGGTAGCAAGATTAAATTAGAGGATTAGAAACAGAATCATAATGTCTAGCTTCTGTGCTTTTAAGTTGTAAATCTATCTTAGTCTCTCTGTGTCCTTATTTGGGAACTAGCTAGGTTTAAGATAACCTGCCATTGTATTTATTTCCTGCACACATTTATAATAAAATTAATTGTTACATATCCCAGTGACCCACTTTTCCCCAGGCAGCTCCACTCCTAATGTCTCCACACCTTCCAGAAGCAGCTTTGCTTGCTGGGAACCAAGTGCTCAAACACTTTGAGGACCATAGCAGTGCTGTAAGAGCTCAGAGAGAACAGGAGGGGCTACAACAGGGCATTGACAAACACACACACACACACAACACACACACACACACACACACACATATGATGACTTCATAATCAAAAGGTACTGATATGTATTAGTCGAATTTCTATTGTTGTGATAAATCACCATGACCAGGCAACTTATAAAAGGAAGCGCTTAACTGGACTTCTTGTTGCAGAGGGGTAGAGCCCTTGATGGTGGGTAAGGAAGGCATTGGTGGCAGGAAAGAACAATTGCGAGCTCACATCTCAAACTAGAAACAGAGAGCCAAGAGCACACTGGGAACCTCGAAGCCTGTCTCCAATGACACGCTTCCCCCATCAAGGCCACACTTCTTAATCTTTCTCAAACAGCCACCAACTGGGGTCCAAGTTCTCAAGAATGTGAGACTTGTGGGGGACACAGCATTCAAACCTGCAAAGTAGCAGGGGGGGTATTGTTCTACTTTCATGTAGTTAAATGTTGATTGACATATTAATACTCAAGCCATGTAAATTGGTAAGCTGCTAAGGCTAGAATTTGACTTTGCTTTGCTTCAGCTTGTTTGGTTCTGAGACAGGGTCTTTCTATGTAGCTCAGGAGAGTGGCCTTAGCCTTCTGAGTGCTGCCTCTGTAGTCTTGTAACATCACACTTGGCAACTTTGACAGTTTTTGTTAAAACTTACTTTTGCAATGCCAATGCGCAAGTGAAGAAGGAAAGATTGACTGGTAGTTTGTTTGTTTTTTAAGATTTCTGGGGAGATTGCTTGATCAGGAAGTTCCTTGCCTTGCACACATGATGATCTGAATCTGACACCCAGAACCCATAGCAGAAAGCCAGGTTTGGTGGTGCACTGCATGCTTTAAATTCTAACACTGGAAGGCAGAGACAGGAGGAACCCTACGACTCCCTGGACAGCCAACCTAGTCTAAGGTAAGCCCCAGGCCAGAAAGAGATCTTGTCTCAAAAAGCAAGATATCTGAAGAGTGACATCCAAAGTTGACTGCTGTCCTCCATACAAATGCAAACACGTGTGCACTTGCACACATGTGAAGATGCACACACACAAAGAAGTGTGACAGTTTAGACAACACTGCCTTAGGCTCTTTTCTCTCCTAGGGTCTCATCGACCCGAGAGTCTTCATAAATGCTCCCGTAATAAAGACTACTTGTGTTTCTACTGGGTTTTTTCAAATATTTCATGGTTATTCTCTTGCCCAAAATCTGTCACCATACACTACATAGGCAGATAAATTGTTCCCATTTTGCAGATTATGAATGTGACAGTTGAGGCACTTACCCAAGGCTA
>JAJTUV010000078.1:110000-220000 GCA_021653895.1 Mastomys natalensis
AGTGTTCCTGCCTGACTCACCAGCTTCTGTTTGTGCTGCTCGCAGTTCATGCTAGCTGGCTGGCTTCTGGGCTGGAGACACTTACTGTGCAGAAATGTTGCTGTTTCCCTGTGTGCTACCAGGACCCACAATTCCCACAATTCCCTTTTTTGAGGTGTTTCTGTCTGAGGCTCTTTTAGATAGAAATTGTAGGGAATGGGTTGAAATACCAAAGCCAGCCAGTGGTGGCGCACCGCAGCAATCGCCGCGCTCTGGAGTTGGAAGAAGCCATCTGTCAGTATCTCCCGAGTTCGAATCCCTGCCTGTGCTTGTCAATCAATCCCGGGGGTGGGGGTGGGGGGGAAGAAATATCAAGCAGATGTAAGTGTTCTTTCCCTCCCTCCCTCCCTCCTTCACTCCCTCCCTTCTCTCCACACTCCTTCTTTCCCTCCTTCCTTCCCACTCTCCTTCCTTCCTTTCTTTCTTCCTTTCCTTCTTTCTCTCTTTTCTTACACTGAGAATTCCACCATTTGAATTACCATCCACTCTCACCTCCGATTTCTCCTTATGCCCAACCCTTTTCCCGCCCTGTTTTGTGGGCTCCTTTTTCTTACACCGACAACATACACTGAGGGCTCCCGCAGGAGCATAGATGTGGGACCATCTGCCTGAACATGGGCAGCCTCTCAGAGGCCACATCCCTGCAGGAAACTGACTGTCCAACTCCAGCAGCCATCAGTTGCCGGTGGCTGCTCGGCTCGGGGTGGGACTGCAAGAGCCCATCTTCTCTGTCCCCAGTGGGATTTCTTCATGGCTTGGTCTTGTGTGGGTCTTAGGCATGCAGTCTCAGCTGTCGTGAGTTCATGCGTGCAAGGGCCCTGTCATGCCTGGCAAACATCGTTTTGCTGGGGTTGCCCACTGCTTCTTAGTCTTACAACCTTCCCACTTCTGTCTTCTAAGAGGTTCCTGAAACCTGGGGAAGGGTATGCTATGACTGTCCCATTTAGAGCCGAGCACTCTCCACAGGCTCTTACCCTCTGTGCATTGACCCATTGTGGGTTTCTGTATAAGTCACAATTTATGAAAAAAAAAGGAGAAGGAGAGGAAAAGGAAGAGGAAGAGGAGAGGAAGAAGTAGTTTTTCTGAAGAAGACTTCAAGTTGCATTAGTCTATGGATATAAGCCATTAGAAGTCAGTTTAATGCTCCGTTGAGCAAAATAATAGTACCACATTCTCTCCTGTGGCCTCTGGCCTAGCCAGTCACAGGATTTTGGCCCACTTACCATACCAGACATGAGTTCCGTCTTGTCTAGCCAACTTTAAACATAACCAGAAGGTAATCTGGCTGCTCCCATAACATTTGTTGCACTGGGCAGCACTGGGCAGGACTGGGCTGCTCTGGGCTCCACTGGGCTGCACTGGGTTGCACTGGGTGGCACTGGGTGGCACTGAGTGGCACTGGATGGCCTTGGGCAGGACTGGGCTCCACTGGGTTGCACTGGGTGGCACTGGGCAGCACTGGGTGGCACTGGGCTGTACTGAGTGGCACTGGGCTGTACTGGGAACATCTTGTCATCTGCTGTTGTAGGTCCCAGGATCCCACCTGGGTAGGACTATTGAATACTTCCACTTGTGGTAGTGTGCATAGAATGTTCCAGAACAGTAAAAGCTAGGCAGTAGGGATGAGAATCCCAGACTGGTAACAGCTTGATTTCTCCGTGTCCTGCTACTTCATATGTAGTGTCTTCAGCAATGGCATCTTACTATAAAATTTTGGGGGGGGGTCATAAAAATGGCACTAGACTGTAATGTTGGTATAGTGAACACCATTGGCCAACAATTCAAAATGATGTAACTAGTCCTAGTTCGGATGGGCTTTAATTGTGTGTGTGTATATGTGTGTGTGTGTGTGTGTGTGTGTGTAAAAGCTTCTATAGTAGCAGTTTCTATATGTTTTTCCAAAAGGCCGTTAGCATTAGTTATCTCTCCCCATACTACCCCATCTATCCCGTAGTCCCCTCCTCCAGCCCATTTAACCCCTCCTGTCCCGTTATTCCCCTCCCCCATCTGCGTTCTACTCTCCTTCCCTTGGATGTTTCCTGCAGCCCCTTAGTAGCTTCCTCAGTTTAAACACATACACTCGAAGTTCAAATCTACCATCCACAGAGGACGGGGGATATGCAGTGTTGGTCTTTCTGGGTCCGGATTAATTCACTCGGATTGATTATTTCTGGCTCCAGGCATTTACCTGCAAATCTCACTGAGGCACGGTTTCATTAGCCTGCTTCCATTTTCTCGAATTTCGAACACGGCAGCAGTGAATTCGGTTGAGCGAGCATCTCTATAGTAGAATACAGAGTCCTTCGGGACTCTGCCCAGGAGGGCTCTAGCTGCTTCATATAGTAGACCTATTTCTAGCATTTTGTGGAACCTGCCCCCGTTTTCATTCCCACCAATAACAAATAAGTATTCTCCTTTCCCCAGATTCATGTTGTCTTCCTTCTGAAATCTTAGCCATTCTAGCTGAAGTAAGATGAAATCTCAAAGCTCCTATCCCTACTGCAAAGGATACCATGCTTGAGGGCAAGTCTATACTAGTACATCCTTATCTACCAAGGAAAAGTATCGCTGCTAATCTTCAGAGACCTCGCAGAGCTCTCCAAGTGTTCGGCTGATCTTGGTGGTGGTCCTGACTCACTTGGGCAGAGCAATCTCACTGGGGGGAGGGGTGGTAGCCATCAGATTAACCTGGGTATGTTGTCCGGTGAGGCATTTTCTTCACTGATTGCTGCAGGAGGGCCTACCCCATGGTGGGCGCTGCCATCTCTGTGCAGATGGGCCTGGGCTGCGTGAGAAAGGTACCTGAGGCTGAGTCTGAGAGCAAAGCCAGTAAGCAGGCTCCTCCATGGCCTGTTTCCATTCCTGCTTCCTCCATGATGGCCTGTGACTTAGGAGCCACAAGATGAAGTAAACCGTTTCCTCTCCAAGTCGCTTTTGGTCAGTGTTTTTAACAGCAATAGAGACCATACCAGGACCCCAAGAGACTCCGAGACAGATGGTACTTTGAAAAACCGGCTTCAGGGTGTGGCAGCAGCACATGCCCCTTCTGACCTTCCTGCTTCTGAGGTGCTCTGGTGTGTGCCCTGACCGGAGGCAAACTCCTATATTGACACCCATGTGAAAGTCCCTTTATTTTCAACCAAAACTTAGTGTTGGAACCGATCATGCCCAGAGGCGGTCCTGCTCTCCGTTTAAACCTTACAACCTGTTACACGTCTTTGAAGTTAGCTTGTCCAAAATGTTTTTCTTCTTAAAGTGGGACCGCTGTGGACATTCTGCCCCCGGGTGTTTTCCTAAGTAAAATCTGTGTTCAGGGCTCTGCTGTGATCAGGACTCCCAAACTCCTTACCTTCTGAGGAGGATAAATTTCTCCACTCTGTGCCGTTGCACAGTGCTGGCCTTGGCCCTGTGCTCACCTCTCCCCGGCTCCACTTCTTGGAAGCATGCCCCTGAATATGTTACTTAGTTTCTATCCAAACCTCAACCTCTCTGTGTACTAAATAGGACTAATAAGCCAGCCCTCCCACTCCCCTCATGCATGGTCTTCAAATTCAGAGAGATAAAAACACGATCTGGTGATTGATGGTTTGTAAATGATTTGCAAATATAAACATTTTTTTTTCCCTGACTTAGACTCTTGGAAGGAACCTTCGCTCAGGCCTGAGTCCAGCCAGATTCATGCAGGAGTCTCACCCTTGCTGGTATCTGGGAACAAGAACCCCTGGAAAGCAGCTGTGCTTGGAAGGGCTGGTGCCGGATTAAAACTCTATTGACTTCCATTCCCCTTGGGCTGTCTGCAGCCTCTGAGGAGTCTTTTGCCCGTATCTGTGTTTCTAACATCCTGTGACTGACAAGGTAGAAACCTCTTAGAATGTACTAACTTAACAAACGCTGGTGTTCGCCATGGCTGAGATGCCTCCACTGCACAACCACCAAGGCTATTGATGATAGCCTTGATTGATGACCTTCCTTATTCAGTTACTGAAAGAAAAAAAAAAAATCTTCACAAAACTGCTTCCATGTTGGAATGCGGGATTTGAGGAATCCCGTGGTTGTGTTCCTGAGCCATGGTCCCTCGTATTTAGTTCTGGAATAAACTATCTCCGGTTCCCTTTGAGGTGGAAGTGTGTTTTGTGTTGGCACACCCTCTAAGGCGCTAGTACCATGTAGTCTCCATGGACAGCCCCAGGAAGTCCTGATCACCTTGGGCAAACTTCCACATCAGGAGAACATGGAGTATGCTTCTCAGAGGGCTCCTGGCGTGGCTGTATGCTGATGGAAGTCAATCATCTTCCCTTTGGGGGTAAGCATGTTTATTTTGTTTTCCTTATAAGAATACATTAAAATTGGTTTAGAATTTTAGAGCGACACACAGAAAACTAGGTAAGAATAGCTATTGAGTTGCTGTGTCTGTGTTCCGTTGTAAGACGTAAGGGCTTTGTCCAGGGCTTTGATTATTTAGAGACGCCTCCTATGACCAGTGTAACTGTGAAAGTAAAGCCTCACCCATCTTGTCTCAGCTGGGATAGTTCAGTGACACTTTTATGACACCAGAGGCTGCTGACTATAGTATCCCGAGGAGAGCTGCCATGCCGTACACTCTGCCCCAAGCGCAGGGACCTCACTGGCTTTCATTTCAGTATGATGGTCACCTGGATTTTGGGGTGTAGCAAGCATATGAAGTTAAGTGCTCTTTGGGGTACTCTGTAATAAAGGGAATCCCATTTCAAATCTGTAATTGCTGTGGGCATTGCAGAAGTCAACTAGCAAGCCCGGATTGGGCCTTCAGGAGGCCAGCAGGGGCGGTGGGGACCAGTGGGGACCAGTGGGGACCAGCAGAGCCACAGACACCCAGCAGGAGTTCAGTTTCCACCAGGCATCACAGTTGTGGCTTTAAGTGCAGCAGAGAGAAGGACAGGAGAAATCAACACTCCCTGGGGGAAGTCACTGACTTTAAACCACGAGACAATGGGGCAGAAGCTTCTGGTCCTTCTGGTAGCAGATAATTAATTCTAGGAGACTGGGGCCCACAAAGTCCCAGGGGGCAAGTGCCAATGAATCTGTGTTCCAAACTAATTGTTTCCCTTGTCGGTGATTTATTTAGGCCGAGGCATGTGACAATTCTCTACAAGAAGTCTGCTAAAGAGAGTCAAGTGTTCCTCATTTAAACAGAGTGCTAGGAGGAGGACGTGTGTGGTGCCTTAGAGCTGTTGCCGCCATTTTGTAACTGTGAGGGTAGAAACCACAGGTTAGCATGGCAGAGTGGAAAGTGTGAGTGTGGGGCTATGCTGAGCTACTGAGACAGTCTATGCCAGTTCCAGCACCCTGTGGAGCTGCTACTACTATGTGGAAAACAAACAACAAACCAAAACAACAACAACAAAAAAACAAAAAAACAGAAGGTCAAAAGTTCAAGGTCAAGCCAGTCATGTGGCACAGGTCTATAATCCAGGTGGATCTCTGTGAGTTTGAGGCAGAAGTTAAGGTTACAAGGCCAGCTTGAAGCAAGCCTGGGTGATTTGACACCCTGTAACATACACACACACACACACACACACTCACACTCACTCTCTCACACTGTCTCACACACAGAGACACAGAGACACACACATACCACTTACATACTATACACCACACACAGAGACTTGCACAGACACACAAACCACACACAGACACACACACAAATGTGCATGCGTGTGCACACACGCACAAAGTCATCTTGGTGTGATGACTACCTTGATTATAAAGTGTGTAGATTGGATTGAGAAAGAAGACAAGAAAAAGAGAAACCAAACTGAGCACCAACGTTCTCTCCGCCCTGACTGTGGGTTCAATGTGACAGCTGCTTTCCCTGTCGGCCTGCCGTGCCTTCCTACCGTGGTGAACTATTTTCAAACTGCGCTGGAATAAACGCTTCATGAATTGTCTTCTGTCGGATATTTTACCTCAGTAGTAAGGAAAGTGGCCAAATTGCATGACAAATAAATACATAAATAATTTTTTTTTAATATTTTTCTTTTCTAACCCAGAAAATAACCGGCTAGTGAGCTGTGAAGAACCAGTAGCTTGCACTTGGCTGGCGTGAGTGTAGTGTGATTTGGTTGCCACGGGAAACAATTGATGTCTCCTCAGATGATTGAGCCCAGAATTTTGGCATGGTCCAGCGATCCGGCTCCCTGATGCTTACCTGGAACTCAACAGCCCATTAGCTTCTACACTTATGCACACAGCAACACTACTTGAAATCTGCCACTAGGGGGCAGTAACTTAAGTCCGTATACTGATGAATAGATCAAGGGAAATGACACACAACGGAGAAACAGGCAGCCTGGAGAAGTTAGAAAAGAGAAGGAGGAAAAGATCCCATCTAGGAAAGTCACAACACAATCACATGATAGTTAGGATCAATGCGGAGGACGAGGAACACCACGGAGGAGGTTCAGTGATGTTCCACTGCCACCACTTCGGAATCTACCTGCGAGGCTCATCCAACCGGAAGCCTCTGATTCAGCCACTGAGCTGTGACGCTCTCGCAGAAGAGTATGTTCACAAAAGGAACAAAGACGACCTCTAAAAAATTAGGGACGCAGAACTACTAGGTAGTAAAATACATTTCAAAATGACTAAACTTTAGAAACTTTGGGCCCCAAATCTAGACATCAGAATTTACCAAGCACAAAGACTGGAATGTACAATGTTAAGGGGGAAAAGACCAGACTGATGGTCTGCATAGGGTGAACTCATTGGGAGCAACGCGTGCTGAAAACGGGTACAACATGGTTTCAAGGCAAAAGTGAAAAACTCAAACAGCAGACTGGACAAAACTACAAGTAAATATTTGTCATAACTGGGTGTTAGAAAGTCCGGGAAACGTCATTCCAAAGACAGAAATGACAAGGTAATCATTGCTACATACAAAAATTTAGAAAGAAAAGTCTATGCTTAGGAAAGCCAGAGTCAAATATATACACATACATACATACATACATACATACATATGTATGTATGTGTGTATATATATAAAAATATATATATTAATATATATGAATGACAATAGTTAATATCTGCTGTGACTCAAACATGTCCCCAGTTGGTCTCTGGTCATGTGCTAGCCATAAGTGAGCCTGCGAGAGGACTCCATGATGGTGTTCTGTGGGAAGAAGAGCCCGAGACCTGTTCTCTCTGTATGCTCACCGCTGTCTGCTAGGCTACGATGCAGCAGAAAGACCTGCTGCCCACCAGACAGATGGGCTGACACCACATTCTCGGGCTTCTCTCAGCCTCCAAAGTCATAAGTCAAACTGTTCTTTCTAAATTGCTTGATCTCATATTTTGTTGTATCAACAGAAAACAGAATAAGACAATGTCCAAAATACATAGAGAGCGTTTTAAACCAATAACATCATAATGATATCAATACAAAAAAAAATAAAACAAATACATGAACAGAAAACTATTAGAACAATGTTAAGGTTTGAGGTGAAACATCACCCTCTACAGGGACATAGGTCTGAGTACCTGCTCCCTGGTGGAGCTTTGGGAGGGCATGAAAGCTTTTGAATGTAGGCCATAGTTGATAGGTATAGGTCTCTAGAAGTAGGCTCTAAAGATTAGACCTGCCACCATTTCCAACCCAAGTTCTCTGCTTCCTGATCCTTCAGGTTGTGAACAAGCCATGCCTCCAGCTACTGCCACCATGTACAGAGCTGCCCTGCCTGCTTTTTAAGGGACTGGTTATCTCCTGCAGTTAGCCAGATAGAACTATCCAAAACTAACACAGGAAGAAACTTACCAATAACTCTCCTAGTAATTAAAAAACACAAATTAAGCCAGGCGGTGGTGGCGCATGCCTTTAATCCCAGCACTTGGGAGGCAGAGGCAGATAGATTTCTGAGTTCGAGGCCAGCCAGGTCTACAGAGTGAGTTCCAGGACAGCCAGGGCTACACAGAGAAACCCTGTCTCGAAAAACATATATATATATTTCATATATATATATATGAAATTAAAATGCATCAAAAGTTATAAAACTCAGGACGAATCCATGAAAATGTGTACTTGTCACCCCAATTTGGTAGAACTTTTCTGGAAGGTTCTTTGGCAACAGGTATTAAAGTCTTTTTGTTCCTGTGTGCTAATACAGGAATTTCATATTTGGAAATTTGTCTGAAGAAAATAATAAAGCAAAAATACAGGCAAAAGTTGTATGGGCGTTTGTGATTTGAACAAGTATAGACTGAAGAAATTTAATTCTGTGGCCATAGAACAAAATAACATTTTGTAGCCATTGAACAGTAGTACTGCAGTGCATTTCCCAAGGCAGGGCACAGTGCCACAGGCCTGTGATCTGCAGAGGCTGGTGATCTCTGTGAATTCAAGGCCAGCCTGGTCTACAAGTGGGACCTCGTCAAGAGAGAAAAAGAAAGAAAGAAAGAAAGAAAGGAAGGAAGGAAGGAAGGAAGGAAGGAAGGAAGGAAGGAAGGAAGGAGAGAAAAAGAAAGGGAAGGAAGGAAAAAAAGGTTTTTTGATGGGGAAAATAGTTTTTATTTATTCAGAGGAAAATGATAATAGGATTAAAAAGTGATGTGTATGATATTACTTTGAAAAGATTCTACTTTGCAACAAGAAACAAACAAACAAAAAGCTACATTTTCCTTTGGGCATCTGGGATTCCAAGCACTCTCTCGTGGCCTTACCTGACCTCCACCCCACCCCTACCCCGGCTTCCTTTGGCCCTTGTGTGTTTCCTGACTAGTCTTTGTTTTTGCTTTGTTCTAAGAAAGGGTCTAATTTTATAATTCCACTGGCCTTAAATTTCTGACTATTTTATTTTTTAATAAATAAAACATGCTTTGGAAATAAGAACGGTGCTTTCGACTTACAAAAAGATTTATGCATCTCAATTGCATATTCGACCAGTTAGTATGTTATATGACAGAAGAAAGAGAGCATTGAAAAGACAGATAATATATTTCAGAAGGTGAAGATGACTCCTGAGTGAGAGACAGAGAGGTGTAAGCATTTTTCGGGGGGGGTAGGGGGGCTGCCCTGTGATATACAAAAGTCTACGATAACAGCAGCAAGCTAGAACTCAAACTAGCATGATCAAAGGAGCGGTTATGTGAGCCCAGCCAGCCTCTCAAGCCATCAAAGCAGCCAATGCGGCAGAAGCCAGAGGCCAGGGGCTGCTCTGATTGAAGCCCTGGGCACAGGGCAGCCATGTGGGCTGACTCAGTGGTCCTGGGCCAGGACTCTGCTGCTCATGGGCTACAGTGACGGGCAGGTCCCCTCCGTGCAGTGAACACAAGTTCATCCTGTGCCCAGGGCAGCCCAGTGCCAGGCTGCAGCCAGCCAGTCTGCCAGGATGAACACCTTTGGCCTCCAGCATCCGAGGCCAGGAAGAGTAGTCGGGATGTGTGTGTCTCAGGATGTAGCCCATACCTTCCACACATTCAAGTTAGTGTGTGTGTAAGTCTCAGCTTAGCTCTGGGGCAGGCTGGAGAAAGGATGGACACTCTGGGCCATCCCCCGGGGTTACTGTCCTCACTATCTAGCCTTTATATAGGCGTCAGGATGGGCTAGGGACTGAAGGCCTAGCTGCCGTGTCTGTTTCTCCAGAGATCACAACACCACAAGCACATCGGACAGCTGGGTCGTCTGGCTTTGCTGGCCCTCCTTCCCTTTCACATTTGGTGGTCTGCACTCAAGCTGTGTGTTCTCATTTTCTGTGATAACCAGGCTTGAATAGATTGCAAGCGGCAACACTGTAGAGATTGGTTCAATATTCCTTGCCAGTGGGAAACACAAAGTTTTTTATTTTAATGCGTTTTGAGTTAAAAATAGATTCGTCCATAGCATCCAGGTGGTTAAAACTCTTCTCGTCTGTGGCATCAAGCTCCTCACACCTTCCCATCCACCGCAGAACCCTAGGGGTGACAGGGGCAGGCCAGGCCAGAGGCTGACACAATGGAGCTGTCAGTGATGTCCTCCCTGCTGTGCCCAGCCAATTTGCTTGAATTTGAAGCAGAAACCTTTGTCTCCTGAATGTGTCCTCCGGCCTTCTCTGCTTGTCTGCGGCTGGAGCTTTGGGCAGAGCTGGGGCAGGGGGTGCCTGTTTAATTCCTAATTGTATAGAGCAGCTGATTGGTGCCTGCCTGGCTTCTGGAGCAAATGAAGCATCGCAGACGTCCTTATTGCTTGCTTACTTAATTGAAAATTGACCAGATGTCAATTGTGACGTACAAACACTTTTTTCTCCAGAGGCGAGGGATTAAGACAAATTTCATTTTCCACCTGGCACCAAAGCCATGCTGTATTGTACACTGAAAAGACCTTTTCTGCTAGAGAAGAAAGAAGCAAAGAAAGGCGAGGGAACCATTTTGACTAAAAATCCTGTAATAATGGAAGAAACCCCCATTTTCAGAGGCATTGTCCTGGAGAGCTTTGTTGGCTTAAGCTGCGCAGCTTTGTTGGCTTATGGCGCCACCTAATGGCGATGAGGTAGATTACACAGGGCTGTGGCATCCTCCTGAGCTAGATGAGATACCAGCCTCAAGTTCTGGGATGCTAACTAGTTAGGTGACCTGGTGCTGAAGGCTCGCAGGCTCATTCTCTCTCAAAGACAGGATCCTCAGCTAAATGGAATTTATGGTTTTTATTCTTTTACTTTTAAACATTTGCTCAGTTGTGTGTGTGTGCGCGCGTGTGTGTGTGTGTGTGTGTGCGCGCGCGCGCGTGTGTAGGACAGCATGTGGATGTTAGAAGACAACTTTTTGGAGTTGGTTCTCTCCTTCCACCACTTGGGTCTCAGAGATCTAGCTCAGGTTGACTTTAGGCAAGCATATACGCCCTGTGAACCATTGTGACTGCCATGTGTTTTTTATTCGTTTTTAGGCAGGATCTTAGTAACCCAGACTGACCTCGATATCCTTGTATAGCTGAAATTGACCTTGAACTTCTGATCATTGTGCCTCCTCTCCAGGGCCGGGACCACATAGCTGTGCGCCACAATACCCTGTTTACATGGTGCTGGGGTGGAACCCAGAGCTTCGAGTATGTATTATGCCAAGCAGCCTGGCAGCTGAGACACAAGCCCAAACCCTTTTGCCTTCCTTGTGGGGTTGCTGAGAGGGAGGAGAAAGAGGGAATCTGAAAGCGTGGGGGAGATGTCAAGAACTAGTGATGTAGCAGTAAGAAGCGCCAACATGCTTCATTTACTTTATCCCACCACTTGGGACACCCCTGGACTGCCAGGTGTGCTTCTCCATGCTTTGGAAAACTGCAACGAGGCAGATGGTGTTCTCTTAAAAGCTGAAGAGATGATTTGGAACTGTGGGGACCATGGTAGAACAGACAACACAGCTTTCAGCTGCCAATTGGCAGGAAATGTGGTCACATCATCCCGTTTACCCAAGTCAAGGGTGTGAGCCCCAGGAGATTGTGGCCTTTGGAGAGCTCTGCCATGGCTGACAGTTCAGAAGATCAGTGTGGCATCCTAGCCACCAAGACGTAGAGGTCCTGGGGAACTGGAAGAGGCAAAGGAGCAGGAGTCCTGTGACTGGGCACTCAACATGGAAGCCAAGGAGGTGGCAAACTCTTAAACTAACAAGGGACATCTGAGATATTTAGAATGGCTGCAGACCAGCAAAACATAATCCCCTTCTTCCAGGACTATTTTCCGGGCTCCAGAAGACTTACACCTGAACACAGCTCACTGTGACTCGCTTACTGATGTCAGTTGTAGGACTGTACCACTGGCATGTTCTTTCAAGACAGTCCCTGCCTCCAGGGCCTCCCAATCTAGCTTCAAGACTGTATCCTCTACCGGCAAGTCATCCCCCAGGACAGGTACCCTTTCTCGTCAAGAGAAGGCAATGTCGACAAGATTCCCAGACCTGAGGAACCATGGACTAGCCACAGCGTTGGTACAAGTGACAAAAAGAAGACTGTAGAGGACACAGACAGGACATACACCTTTCACAGATGAGACTAGCCTGAGCCTACAGGTCCAAGACACATGAATCCAATAAATTCGTAGTTGCTGGGCTCCCGTGTCTCAGGATGCTCTTCCTTTGGAACACTGTCCCACCTCAGAGCTGTGTGGTGCCTGGGCTTCTGAGTCCCAGGACACCTTTCCATCCAAGGAGAGAGGCCAACAGTGATGTAGGAAGGACTAGGCCAATGCTGCCTGGATTTGCAACTTGGTTGTTTCATTTCTCTGAGACATTTTCCCCTTTCAGAATACTGATCCTCCCCTCCCCTCCCATAGGAGATTATGAAGACCTTGGAGGTCGGTGGGAATGGAAACCTCTGGTCCACGGCATAGTCCTGTCCCACATGTGCCTTGCACGTAATGCCTTGGGGGCTGTGCCTGAGCTCCTGTTTAATTTTTTGTTTCTACTAGAGAGACATTTTATTTGGTCTCCCATAAGATCTGGGTCCCCCTGTTACCCACCATAGCCCGGTCTCTATTCCCAGCTTGCAGAGGATGCAGCAGGAGGAAACAGAAGAACATGTTCTTCCTTTTGACTCTGCAGAGGTGAGAAGTCTCCAGTTCTTTCTGGCTCCTCACTCCTATCACCTATGATGTGATCGCTCCCAAGTAGGCATAGGCTATTCATGAGAATAAAGGCCATCAAAAGGGACGAGGTGTGAGTACAGGCAGCCCGGAGTTTCAGATAACTAGGTTTTGCACAAATCAGAGTATGGCACTATGGTTATGAGAAGCTACAAGCGGCTTTTCCTACCCGGCTTGCCCGACCTCCTAGCCCTGCGTGCTCCTGGCTGCGATAATATATCCTCTCTCCTGCAGCAGGACTGGACCGCTTAGCCAGACCGTCAGCTTTGTTCTAGCTCTTAAGAGAAGATGGAGCAGGTGAAGAGTCTAAACCAGAAGCTCCCAAAGACCACCAGTCACCTAGGCAGCCCACAGAGGTGTCTGAGGACACCAACTTGCCTCTAGTGGCCTCCTCAGCTATTCTCAAGGAACATCTGCTGCCCCAAAAAATCGTCACCCGTCCTGCTGAATTCCCTGGCTTCCACTGGGTCACAGTCAATTATGACTGCCTCTAGGCCACCAGAGACCTTGATTCCTGGAACTCATCTGTCACCAGCACCACGTGCACCGCCCCAACCATTACATCCACTGGTACTGCTCTCCGTCCATGCCAGATCCCAGCACGCTGCCGCCCTCCTCCTCCTCCTCCTCTTCCACCTCCTCTTCCACCTACTTCTCCTCCCCACTGTGACTGGAAAACACCACTAGTGACCTCACGAAGAACACCATTGCTGGGTTTGTCTTCTCCCATTCCAACCACCCCAGGCCTTGAACACTCAAGCTGGGCTATCTCAGGCCCTTACTGGAACCAGGTAGCTGCCAGAACCTGGTGGTACTCCAACTCATCAAATAGTGAGTTCCTGCAGGAACATCTCACTCCCTCTCCCTCTCCCTCTCTTCCCTCCCCCCTCCTCTCCTTCCTTCCGCACTCCCTCTCTCTCCTCGCTCCTCTCTCCTGTCTTTCTCTCTGCTTCCAAGAGGCCTCATTCCAGACAGACACCAGACACAGGCAGACAAAGTCTGGGGACCCATTTGCATCAATCTTCACGTGCAGGAGCTGCTGTGACCGCAGATTAGCAAGGGGATCGAACTGAAGTTTGGAAGGGGAAGACAGAAGAAAGTCTTGACCATTCCTTGAGCTGTGTGGGCAATAGGCTACAATCATAGAGCAGCGAGCAGGCCACCACAGCTCCACACCCCATGTGGAGCAGAACATGCAGGCCAGAGCAGTTCTCAGGTCACCAGCAGCTCTTGTACAAGAAGGTCTTAGGGAACAATTTACAGCAGGAATGTAGCCAGCTTTCCTGGGCCTCCCCTTTCTCCACAGGGAATCCCTTGTGGCTCCTGTTAGCATGGCAGTCTGTCTACTATTTCCTGCCCCATCTTGTTCAATAGACCCTCTACCTACATCCCAGTAGGAGTTAAAACTAGTGCACCTCCACAGCTCTTCTCTCCAACGCCCTTGCTTCAACACTGGGTGCAATTCCAACCTCTGGCTCCAAACTTGCCCTCATCCAGTTCTCTAGTGGATAAAATCTATACAGGGCCCATGATCCATTCTCTGTCTGTCTCAAACACATATCCCCACTCACCTCCAACTAGGGATTACAGGGCTTCTTGCCCAACAGCTTCAAGATTCCAGTTGACTGTTCCACCTGCTGTCCCATACCTACTGTGCCACCTTTCGAAGAAACACAAAGGAGGAGTGATTTATTGGACATGGTTAAAAAGTCACAGGAAGCCTTTAGTCAACTCACTTCTAAAAGTTGTGCCTCCCAAGTCCTGGGCTCTGTTCTCCACCTCTGGGGAGCTCATTAACCCAGAGTTCTGGGAGCAACTGGAACAACACTTAAAAACGGGGTTCATGGCAACACCAGTGTTAGATATGCAAGCCACCCAAGTGGCAGGAATGGCTTTCCTGCCATGGACTCCCTTTGTAACCTCTGTACACTTTAATAAGTTTGTAAACGTCTACACAGAAAAATGGCCAGGGCCCAGCCTGAGGCGCTCCAGCAGCCAGGCCCCTCTCCCAGACCTCCCTAACTGTCATAACTGCCATAAAGGTCATCTCCAACCCCTCAGCAAGACCCACCCCAGTTTATGCTAATTTTAGGTGAAAAGTCTGATCAAAAGCCACCAATCCCTGTGTAGGAAAATCCACAAAGCCTTGAACTTTCCATAGAAACCCACCTATCCCTGTGCTCCAAAACGCACCAATCCCTGAAGAGGAAAACCCCAATCCCTGACCTCTCTCAGACTCAGGCCTTGAAATGCCAAAGAATCCTTACTCTGGAAATCTCTACTCTAGAAAGCGCCACGCCCCAAGAACAGCTATCTAAGCACTGGGCGTTGTTTAATTACCAAGTACTGTCTATACTCTGCTAGGACCATAGGAAGCCGCTCCTGGATTCACACCTCCATACTCTGGACACTCCAGTGAATGTCTTTCATGATTTTTGCTGGTGTGGTTCTCTCACAGGAAGAAGACAAGACTCAAATGAAGATAAGAAAGGAAGTGAAGGAGCAGGGCTGAGACTCCAGAGCTCCTCAGCTCAGCTGAGGATATCTTCCCTGGAGCTGCAAAGCCTCTGAAGAGGAGGCTTTCTCTCAAAGCTGTGTGTGGTTCCTGGGATACCCTTCCCTTGGGACACGGCCACACTTCAGAGCTGTGTGGTCCCTGGGTTTCTGAGTCTCAGAACACCTTCTCATCCAAGAAGAAAGGCCAACAACCAGAGCCACTGACCCTACAAGATCCAGCTATCATCTGATAAGGCCTGAAGACAGATTCCCGGATAGGTCATGCAGAAGATAATGACGGGACTTCATCTTCCTCAGCACTGGAAGATAAAAGCAGCCGGCATACAAAGTGTCTGTTTCATCAAAGGGTCTAGAGACATTCCAGATGTGGTAGGGCCGCTGCAAGGATCTGACAAACACTCCAGGACGGTCTCTGAAAGATCTGCCTAGAATCCTAGCGAGTTCCCTAAGCAAAGATCTAGAGGCTATCTCTGAGACACAGGTGGACAATTGCTACATGAGACAGCCAAGCAGTGACTCACCAAGTCCCCAGCTAGCAGCACCAGGGAAACAGCAGCTAGAAGGAAAACCACTTAAGCAGGAAATGGAGCCATTACAATGTCTGTAAGGTACCTGTGGACACTTGTCATGGATTTCCTGTGGACCACACCGTGGTCCCTCTTGAAAACTCAGAGACAAATATGGAAACTCAGAAGCAGCGATGCTTGCAGGATGGGGCCACCTGCAAGAATAATTCCTAAGGGGCTTCATTCTTACAAGATGCCTTTCAAGGGAGGCAAAGATGGAGCTTGCTCCTCAGAGATCTCAAGACAATACATCTTTTCAACATGAACAGGTCTCTAGCTTTACCATGTCCACAGCCTCTGACTCCGTCTTTGGCCTGCTGGGATTCTAGAGATGATTCCACTGTCACAATGACTAGTGTCCTAGGAGAAACTTTTCAGAAAAGTTCAGAAGAGGAAGTGAGGACAAGAATGGCTTCCAGTATGCAGACTGCTCCCTCTGCCCTCTAGTTCGAATTCATGAGAGGGATGCTACCCACTTGACAACTATCGGCACTCTGAGGCCCCCGAACTGTTTAGAAGGACAATGTGACTTCCTGTGCATCACACACAGCCTTGTGGACAGAGGCTGGCACAGTGATATGGTTCTTGGATCTTGGACAGACAACCCAGTGCCAGGTTCAAACCTGGTGTGTGTGAGCCCCAGGAGATTGTGGCCTTTGGAGAGCTCTGCCATGGCTGTCAGTTCAGAAGATCAGTGTGGCATCCCAGCCACCAAGACGTAGAGGTCCTGGGGAACTGGAAGAGGCAAAGGAGCAGGAGTCCCGTGACTGGGCACTCAACATGGAAGCCAGGGAGGTGGCAAACTCTTAAACTAACAAGGGACATCTGAGATATTTAGAATGGCTGCAGACCAGCAAAACATAATCCCCTTCTTCCAGGACTATTTTCCAGGATCCAGAAGACTTACGCCTGAGCACAGCTCACTGTGACTCGCTTACTGATGTCAGTTGTAGGACTGTACCACTGGCATGTTCTTTCAAGACAGTGCCACTGAGGTCCTGCTAGCTGCAGATATCCCTGCCTCCAGGGCCTCCCAATCTAACTTCAAGACTATGTCCTCTACCAGAAAATATCTTTCTAGGACAGGTACCCTTTCTTATCAAGAGAAAGGAATGTCAACAAGATTCCCAAATCCCAGGAGCCATGGACTAGCAGTATCTTTAGTCTAATTGACCACAAATAGGTCTGTATATGTCCCAGGCAGGACATATTTTCCTAACAGATGAGACTCCCCGAGCCTACAGGTCCAATACTCATGAAAGCTTCTCCTCCCCACTTGCAAAAAAGATGTTCAAGGACAGGACCAAAAAAAAAAAAGAAAAAAGTCTTTTGACCTTCAAAAGCAAAATCCAGAAGAACTCACTGGACCCGTCAAGTCCTCAGCAGCCCCTACTCAGAGGCTCAGTCCTGAGTAGAGTGTTCATGCCCCAACAGGTAGCTGAATCACAAGGGGGAAACTGAGGGTTGGCCAGGCCAGTATTACCTACCTCACAGAAAAACTTGCATGAGAAATCACCCCCTGCCTAGGGCAGTAGGGACGTCTGCTACCACAGGTGTCTCACTGCAGAAACAATGCAGGAGGAAGTACTAGAGGTGTTCCCCAACCCAACCCCCAGGCACACAGCTCACCTTTCCCCGAAATATAAATGCACCATCGAGCAGGCCCATCTATCTAGAGAGGCTGTCTCCTGAGCTAACCCCTATGAGCACAGGCCATCCACCAGACATCCCAGGGACCCCTGTCCACTGTCCCAGGCACTGTCTGTGCAGAAGTGTACTACTTGGAAAAGCAAACGCTTTCCCACACCTACCCTGACAGGAAATTTCCCCCATTAAAAATTATTTTTCTTCAAAAAAAAAAAAAACACAAACAAACAAAATAAAACAAAAACAAAAGAGAAAAACAAAAGTTGTCTCTGAGTACTAATGACTTTGTTTTCTAAGGTAGGCATAACTTCCCTGCATGCATGTTTTCTCTGGAGGCCATGTCTGCATTGCTATGCCCCAGGAAAATATCTCTTATCAGCTCCTGGAGGAGTCAAGGCTCCACAGGGAGGGGACGGTGACATCTGAAGTCTCACCATCTCCAGGTCTACTACTGTATTAGTGTTACTCCTACTGTAACTATGAACATAAAGAGGAAGACTTTAGAATGGGGACGAGTCATCTGTAGAAGACCCAATTCCGGGGGCTACTTCACTAACCTGACCTTTGTGTGAGCTGTGGATGGACGCACAGGGTCACCAGTGAGCGCAGTGTACCTTTGCAAGTCACAAAGCGGACGCAGGGAGGATGGGTGGTCCTGTGACAGCCTTGAGTTGAAAGCAGCAGAATCATGACCTTAGCATAGGACTCCTATCCTAGGGACCCCTACTCACCCCAATGGAGGTGGCCAACAATCTGAGTCCTCCAGGCCATTCCAGCTCAGCCTGGATGACAAAGCGGTGGTCACCCTGTCCAATGTCTTACCTTCAACTCCAGAGTGGTGGCCATCCCGGGACTAACTGCTTTAGACGAGGATGGGGGGGCGGGGGCTACAGAGGGCTGCTAATGGTTTCATGACCCCTGGTCATTTGTCATCCCTTCTAGTCCTGTATCTACAATACCCATCCGACTGTGGGCGTGAATGAGCCTATGGAGGGAGACAGAGAATATAAGGACTAGAGCCAAGGCAGGAGGCCTTGCAGCATGAGGATGCCCTAAAAGTCTCCATGCCCATGAAACCCCTGCCCTCTCAGTATAGACTGTCGACATGGGGTCTGAGCCTCTCAGCTCGGCCTCACCCCAGGCTCTCCACCAGCAGCTGGAAGAGTCCTTTAGCTTCAAATGACTCGAAATAAATCCTGAAAGCATGGAAAGTTATTTGCTTACCAGCATATCTAACAACCTGCATGTTATTACCTCCTGAATTCTAGAGCCGAGCTGATGGAAAAGCCAGAATTAGGAATTCTGAATGTCACTCACAGCCTGGTGGTCTTTGGACACATGCATTGTGCAAACAGTACTCCCAAGGGAAAGGAGGACACCTGAGAAGGGTTGAGGGGGGATAAACTGTGGCCTCAGGGTAAGTCATTCTAGGCCTCCTGCCTTTGTCTTCCCACAAGGTCAGCAAACCGGGCCATCTCACGGACTGGTTCACACAATGGAAGGGACTTGTCCAAAGCACAGGTGTTCTTTGAATCTCTGGGCAAGCCAAAAAGGGTCCCTTGCTGGGCCTCCCTCTGCTTCCTGCCCAGGTTTCCTTGTCCCGGTCTCTGTAAACAAGTGTGGGTAACTGAAGAGGTGAGTAGGCAATCTCCGGTGTGTCCTGCACTGTTCCCTACAGAGGGCAGCCGGTGGGCTGCTCCAACAGCACGATTTACTCCCTGGTAGAAAACCCTGTTCCAGAACTCAGCCGCGAGCCCTATTCCAGCACACTTTCCAAGGCTTCAGGAGTGAGACCCAGCAGCTCCTTAGGGCTGGATATGGGACCCAGAGTCCGTTTCTGAGCCAGCCCTGTACCAATGGCAGCAGCATCACAGTAGTCCCAGAAGCCAGAGTGAAGCCTGGACTCTGAAGCTGGCACTACCCAGTCCCTCAGGAACCCAGGAGGTACATTTGGGTACAACAAAGACCTGAGAGTGGGTCCCAAGAGTCCTTAGCACACAAGTGCTAGGGAGAGTGGTGCCAGTTGACCAGGCAGCAGCCGGAATATATTCTGCCAATGTCAGCCCTGTCACACATAATGGACAAAGCTGTGGGCCTGGAGAGCCTCACAGAGACCTCCACAGTAGTTCTCACTGATAGATTCCCAAAGAGATGTCTACAGAGAGCCTGATATAGATCACCCTGGGAAATATCCCAGAATTCCAGAAACTACCTGAGACCTTCCTGGATCATAACACAGAGATCCTAAAAATCTCTACAGAGAGACTTAGAGATTGCTACAGAGTCCCTGGCAGAAAGAAGCCCCAAAATTTCATCTCAGAGATTGAACTAAAGACTTTCACAGACTTCCTCAACACAGAAGCCATAGAGAATCACACAGAGCCCCACACTGATAGACATCCCATAGATATCTTTCAAGCCTCTGACAGAAATCCACATTGATGGCCTAGAGTTCCAGAGACTGTCACCCTTCCCTCCACCCCCTGTACACACCCTCATAGATGTCCATACGTGTTTGGAGAACAGTGGGAGACAGTAATAACTTTTAACAAGACCTGTTCAGGCCTTGGTAGAAATCCATAGAAACCCATAAAGTTCATGGGGAAACTGTCACTGGCATCCACAGATCCTCAGAATTCTACCCAGCCCTCCACAGGCACGCACACAGACACACACACACAGCCCTTTTACAGAGAGACACTATCTATAGACTTTCAGAGACACGGAAATACCCACCAGGAAGCCCTACACTGAAGCCCTGACAAGGATCCCCAAGTAGACTTTTGACAGTTGGTACATCTTACAACATGCAAAAGTAACAGACTTTGGAGTCTTCATAGAGTTTGCAAAGAGACACTGACTACACAGACTCCCAGAGACCTGGGATCATCCTTTAGACCTCCACACAGAGCCTCCGGAGTTCTCCCAGAGATAGACCACGGGATAACCTATCACGAGAGTCATACACCATCACCAGGAGAGATGGCAGGGAGGTCGCCGCATATGAAAGGTCTCAGATGTGGACTCGAGGCACCGGGAGCTGGATCATTTGGTGTATGGAGTTTATTAGAAGTGTTATTAGTGCCACAGGCAGGTAAGACAGTTGATAGCCTGATGGAGGAGGCTCTGAGGAGCATTCAGGGTCCAGCGCCAGATCAGCATAATGGTGTGTGGGGAAGGTGCCAAAGAGAGAAATCAGGGCTCACACTGCAGACATAGGGGGCTGTTCTTACGCTCTTTTGAGTATGGGAGGGAAGTTTCACAATACAAGCCTGAAGCCAGGCTCTCTGGTGCCCAGGTAGGAGGCAAGGAAAGGGGTGAAGGGTAGGATGTGTGTCCCCCCAATGCCTCCTATGTTGTAAACTTCCCAGATGAGGACCCTGGCCCATGAACTGCTGACTGGACATTCGGTACTTCAGTATGGCGCTTCTTACTACATGTGTGAGGGAAAGGGCTGCCACAGGTGCTGCGGTCTGAGTAGCAGGTGGATTCTTACAGCATATCCTTATAGCACAGAAACCCTCCACAGGTTACATGTGCTTTCCGGAACTTTCCATGCACAAGACGCAGAAACTTACCCCTGACTCCAGAGTTCTGGCATGGAGATGGCCAGAGATCTGCTCCAGCACCCCAGCCTTGTGGTAACTCAGCCTCCCAGGGATCTCTCTTCAGACAGAGACAGTGCAGAGAGCTCGTGGTGGATCACAGATCCCCACAGAGAGAAGCCCTCCAGACAGACATCTCAAGAGTTTCCATGGACATTTCCCTAAGCAGCCCTCATCACCAGCAGGACCCTGACCTAAAGCCCTAAGACCAGCAGATGAAGTGGCCACCAGACTGGGTTCTTTGCTTGGGGTAAAGCACTGGAATTCAGTTATACCTGTTCATACAGACTCACATATTGAATGTATATGCCCACAAATTTATGTCTTCTGCAGGTTTTTCAATAACTCTGGCCTATGACCCATGTTTGTTGTGTAATGGTTTCTTCAAACTTGTAACATTCCTTCCAGGAGGAGGCTGCGAGGCTCAGGAAGTGAATAGAGCTCACAGCAGACTTCACAGCAGAATTTTGCCATGCCTTAGTGCTGCTGTTAGGCACAATGAAAGCGCCCTTTACCCCACCAAGTACATATACTTCTATCTGCCCACAAGGCAGAGTAACAGAAACTACTATGTGTCTTTCCATTTGAAATAATCACAATAAAAACACAAAGTAAATGACTTTAAGACACTGAATAACTGTGGTAAAGATCCCTGATGCCTGGTAGCAAGGGGAGCTTACCATCTTGACCCCACCATGCACCTAGAAGCATGGGGAATGGGAAACTTAGGAACTTGCTGGATTAAAGAGGCAAAGCTGTGAGTCCAAGGAACCACCGATGAAGACAGAGTTCCGGTGAGGCCAGAGCTATCCCCAAAGATATGGAGAAGATCGATCCTTCAGGTATTGAGTAGAATGCTGGTGGGCACACATGTGAGGAGCTAGCAGCACTGAGAAAGGCTCACCTGAGGAACCAGCGCTTGCACCTCAGTTACTTAATCTGTCTGAGTTTCTGTTGAGTGTGATGAAGCCCGTAGGCGAAGAGACCATAGTTGCAGCTGTAGGACACTGGCAGTTGAGACCGCTGAGCCACACACTTCGAATGGTTAAGATGGGCCAGGCACAATGGTGCACGCCTCCAATGTGAGCGCCCAGGACGCTGAAGCAGGAGGATCTCACCTTCAAGGCCAACCTGAGGTCTGTAGTGAGACTCTCTCCACAAACAAAAATAGAACAAATGTTAAAATAGTAAATTTTATGTTACATTTATCACAAACAGTTACTGCATTGGAGGTAACTGGCTGGCTGAACAACAGCAGTAGAACAGTGTGTTGCAGTGGTTATCTATTGTATTAACCCTTCCTTGGCAGATGTGAATAAAATGTCTACTCACCATAATGGGACATCCGTGATGGACTAAAGCAAGGACCGTGTCCAAGTCCAGCTCGGTGAATGGATGAATTTACTGGGCTTCCTTACGGGAACACAGTGAAGGGTTGCTTACAGGAGCATGGGTGGACTCCAAACAGCTGCATCACCACAGAGCCCCCACCCCATCGTGGTTGAGGACTTGTGAAGACTCCATCACAGAGAGCGCCCCCACCTTGTTAACCATCCACTTCCTGTACACTCTAGCGTCTGCCAAGATCACTTGCTGCCTGGAGGCTGGATCAGGAGAAAACGACTGGAATCCCAGGTGAGGGTCCCGAGCTCTGCCCCCACCCCGATTTTCCAGAGGCATGCACCATAGCTTAGCATGTATTGGTTATTTTGTTGCCGTGGCTACCAGGTCACTGTTGTCTCTGCTTCAAGATGTTAATGGGAACGCTCCTCTTCTTCCCAAAGGGAAAAGCCCACTGCAACGCTATCAGGAGCTTACATTTAAAAATGTAAAAGCAGTGGCATAATGGCTGAGGGGACAGAGATTGAAGTGATGAGCAGTGGCCTCATAGGATGCAGAAGGATGCGCTGGGTGAGAAATTGAGCCCAGTTAAATTTAGCAACATTTAATTGATCAAGAACATGGTTCTCAGCAGGCCAGCGTGGCACATGCCATTGATTGCAGCACACAGGAGCCAAAGGCAAGTGCATCTCTGTGAGTTTGAGGTCAACCTGATCTACACAGCAAGCTCCAAGCCAGCCACACATAGTAAGACTCTGACTTAAACAACAACAACAGCAAAAACATCCCAACAGTAAATAATCAAGAAAACACAGTGAGGTTACTAAGGTAGGTGGCATTATCTAGCAAACTGCTGCCATGGAAATTGCTCAACTTTGTGACTTTATTGTTATTTATTAAATTCTCACATTTTAGAAAGCCACATACATTTCTATGTTTGTGGCACAGCCCACTCATGACATCACGCTAAGATAGTTAACTCTACAAAGTATGCTTTGGTCCAAACTTCATCACCCAAGTTTAGGCTAAGATATGTCCTGTTTATCAAGTATAAAAACGAGTTAAAGCTGCCATGTCTATAAAGGAGCTAAAACAAAAAGATAAAAAATTAACCTAATCTAAATAATCCAAAAGAAGACAGAGAAAAATAGGAACAAGGAACAGAGGGAACAGATATAAAGTCCAAAGAGAGACGTAAAAACCACAATTCTCATCTTAAAGGAACTTAGAAATAATTTATTCTGGAGCTATTTTGAGTGAGCACGGTCCAGGAATACAAACTTGTTACCCCAAATGCCATTTTCCAACATTGAAGCAGTGTCAGAGAGTTGGTATAGTTTTATAGAACAAAGGAAGTCATAAGTCAAGGCAAATTTAAAACACCAGAGAGGCGGGTACAAGATGGGGGTCCAGGGTGCTGTCTGGTGACATGTTTCGCTCTTGGATTGGTGGACGCAAGTGCTCTGCAAAGTTAATCGCTTCTAAGATGTTTATATTTATTATCACCGGGTGTTAGTTCAGTTACAGAGTGGGACAAGACATGGCTGTTCCCGAAGGCTAAAATGAGCCCAAGATAAGGTAATTGGCCTGAACCTGCAAAATTCCACTCTTCCCACAATTCCAATGGGTGCATCGGTCTCTGCAGACAGACTCCTTCCAGGAGGTTTTGTTCACAACCAGATACAGCTTCTTTTCAGGAATTTTCGTTCACACACATAGATGTTAAATGTCCACCAAAGCACCTTCAAGGTCATGGGTTGAAGACTTGCTATCTATCCAGTGTGGCCCTCTGAGGAAGAGGATGGTTCCACAGGGTTCTAACCTGTTTAATCCGGTAGGATGGCTGAACGGGTAACTGGGAAGAAGTGGGTCACTGAAACTGTGATTCAATGATGTGACACCTGCTGATATCTGGGTTGGGAGGGGCACCTGCAGTGGGATTCCAGGTCCTCCTGTGCCTCCCGAATATTACTTGAACAGAAACACACAGTTACAGGAACGGACGCAGCTTTGCCAAGAGACAGGACACTCCAAGGCAGGTATGGAGGCGCAAACTGGAACAAAGGGGCAGCGTCTAGGAGATCAAAGGTCCCACTGTATGAGGAGTTGGGTTTTTCTCTGTCCACAGTGCAGGCTTTTTGTCTGCATGATGGTGGGCTTGTGTGTGTGTGTGTGTGTGTGTGTGTGTGTGTGTGTGTGAGTGTGTGTGTATGCCATCTTTGTGCCATGGAGCTCTATATTCCATTTCATGTACACACGCCTTCAAAACATCTTAAGTCTCAACCCAGGACTGTGTGCTGAAGGTTACTGTCAGGAATTCTGCAGTGCCTGTGTGCCTCTGCCAGGGCACAGCTGATTTTGGCTGACTTGGTGGGATAGGAAGGCATTCCAGCATCCTTTCTGTCAACCTGGTTTTTCATACGCTAATTTTGTAAGGTTTGGTGCAAGTCTTGTCCAGCTGTCCGGGCTTCTCTCTCACGTGTCTTCTGCGGCAGACATCTTCATCCTCCCACACACCTCTACCTCTGTCTCTGACTGTCTGTCTCTGTCTCTGTATCTCTCTCTTTCCCTCTCTCCTTCCTGGCTGCCATCAAGGGAACAGCCTCTGCCTGGGCTCCTGATCTGTCTCTCTGTCTCTCTGTCTCTGCCTCTCCCTTTCTCTGTCTCTCTTGAGTCATTGTCTCTGTCTTTCTCTGTGTCCCTCTCCTTATCCCCTCCCCCCCCCTTCTCTCTCCTTCCTGACTGCCATCAAGGGATCAGCCTCTGCCATAGTCTCCTGCTCTCCTGGAGTACTGTTTAACAAAGGAGCCAGCGGCAGAGTAAAATCTCTGAAACCGAGCTTAAATAAAGCTCTCTGTTTCCACCAAGCGATTGTAACATAGCAAAAAAAAATCAAAAGGCACTCTAAACATACTAGTTAAACACAAGCTGTGATGGAATAAAACTACAACCTAATGATATTTGTAAGAAACATGGCTTTTTAAAAAAAAAAATCTATGTGTATTGTACGTCTGAGTATATATGTGCATCACATACAAGGCGCCTGTGGAGGTCACCAGAAGCATCCCTGGTTTCCTGGAAATAGAGTTACATATATTTGTGAGCCACCATGTGGCACCGAGAACTAAACCTAGGTCCTCTAGAAGAAGTACACATGGCCTTACCTGTTGAGCTATCTCTTCCCGCTCTCAAAAGTGAATTTTAGATATATAAACCTATGTAGTTTAAAAGTGAGAATTTTGGTAAGGGTCTTACAGGGACCCCACTGGAGATGACCTCACTCAGACGTGGTTTACAGCCGACTGGAAAGTCTTTACTCCAGCTGCCTGAGACTACACTCAGGTATTCAGGGACCTATGTGTGTAGCCCCAAATGTCTAGAACATGGGGTTTCTAAGGGCAGAAACCACAACCTGGCAGCTTGCTCTGAAGCTTGGTGGGGGGTGGGGCCTACATGTAGGCAAACAGTCTGACAGAGGCTAAGACAGGTGGTTCTTTTGGAGGGAGATCATCACAAGCGGCAGTTTAACGGAAACTAAGATAAGTTATCTAGGACATCCTGACCTTGGGTTTCTAGAATAGGTTTGGGTAATTTTCCACAGGATTCTCCACCAAGGAGATCAAATTCTAGTTAAACCCTAAATGGTCCAGGAAAGAGTAAGAGGTGAAGGAGCCTCTGCATTGTCTCACCCTGCTATAAAGATGTACCCTCAGGCACTAGTTGAGAGGACTTGGCCAAGGCTAGGGATTTGGCTCTAGGGCAAACCCTACAGTTAAAGTTTTAGATCCAGTCACAGACCATTGCAGAGGCTTAAACCTGCATGCCTGGCCACCAGGAAAAATCTGAAGTCTCAGGGAAAGATGCCTTCCCCACCGGAGGCTGTACACAGCTAGTGCACAAAGTCTCTGATGGAGTCATAGTCAAGGACTCTGGTCCTCTCACCATGTGTATATACTCATCCCCAAGTGTATATTCCTGTCCCAGGCACCTCCATTTATAGAGCCTTTTGCAGGCGCCTCAACTAAGAGTACCTCCTCATGGGCCTCAGAGTCACTTTTATCCATTATAATTGCAGAATTTGCAGTGTCTTCCACTTTTAAGCCCTGCCTCCCAAGTGCTGTGATTACAGGCATGTAACAATACACCCAGTTCAAAGGAAACTTGCTTGGCTCCCCTCTCCCTTAGAAGTGAAATAATGCCCTGCTTCTGTCAGTATGCAGGCTGGAGGCAGTAGTTTGGGGGAACACTGGGAGCAGGGACTGTACTTTCCGCGTGAGCCAGTGAGCTTGCATTGACCATCTCACACCTATCCAGTGAGCATAAACACCCCACACAACAGCAGGAGGTAAAGGATTTTCAAGCACAAACTACAGAGTCTGAAAATCTCAACATGTCTATAAAGATCCAAGTGATGTCAATATGTTCTCTGGCTAGGACTCAGACTGGTGACGTTTATGGTTATTCCTGTCCTTCACGCCAGCCTCTTAGACTGTCTTGCTGCAGTCTGTCAGTAGGAGCCCCTCCTCTCAGCCCACCTACATCACTTAGAGACTCCACCTCAGGCCCACATCAGGACCCAGACTGTTTTTTCTCACTGTCCACTTTAGCCTTTCATTCAGTTCCTTTGTGATATCTGCTGACTCTCAGAACCACTCCCTACCCAGAACCCCAGAGCCACTACACTTGGCTAGGAACGAGTGGGCAATAGCAACCAAAGAATGGAACACTTATCCAACAAAGGTAAGAACATGTGTCTACTCAAACAGTTCAAATGTCATAACTTTAGATGCTTAGACTCCAGGGCAAAAATTCAAACAGAACAGCCAAGACAATACTGCCTCCTCAAGAAGCCAACAACCCTATTGCAATAGGCCTTGAGAAAAACAATTCAGTTGAGGCACAGGACAAGGACATCAAAATAGCTATTATGAATATGCTCAAGGACTTTAAGGAGGCTATGAATAAATGCCTTGATTAAAAGCATGAAAACATGGTTGAATAAAATAATGAAAACATTCCAAGACAAGAAAGTAGAATTTAACAATAACAAACAGAATCACCAAGGAATACCCAAACTGAAAGAAAACTAGAAATGAAAATTTCAGGATGTCAAACAAAAACCTCAGAGGTACGCCTCCATCACCAACAGACTAAAAATGTTATATCTAAAAAATAAAAATTCAGGCATGCTGCACAATGGTGGTACACCTTTAATCCCAGTACTCAGAAGGCAGAGGCATGTAGATCTTTGTGAGTTCAAGAACAGACTTTTCTACAGAGTGAATTCAGGACAGCCGGGGCTACACAGAGAAACCTGTCTTAAAAACACACACACACACACACACACAAACACACAACACACAATGTATTCAGGCACAAACCATCCAGGAAATCTAGGACACTATGAAAAGACCACATTGAATAACAGGTAAAGAGGAAAGAGAAGAAACCAAGGTGTAGACACAGAAAATATTTTTAGCAAAATAATGTAAAATAACTTCCCTAATCTAAAGAAAGAGATGCCTACAAGAAAATATAGAATACCAAATAGATAGGATCAGAAAAGAAATACCTCATGGCATACACTAATCAAAACACTAAGTGTACCGAACAGAGAAAGGACATTAAAAGCTGTATGTGAAAAAGACCAAGTCACATATAATGTAGGCTTATTAGAGTAACACCTAACCCTGGAGACTCTGAAAGCCAGAAGGACCTGTACAGATGTTCTACAAGTTTTAAGAGATCCTAGATGCCAGCCGACTACTATACCCAGCAAAACTACCAAGGACCATCAAAGGAGAAAGAAAAACATTATACAATAAAGTCAAATTTAGGCATTTTCTATCTACTAGTCCAGGACTAAAGAAAGCACTTAAAGGAAAACTTCAGTCTGAAGAGGTTAACGACACCAAAGAGGACGCAAGGAATAAATAATCACATTACATGAAATCAAAAAGAGAGAGGGAAAAACATATTAATACAACAAAAAAATACTGCTCATGAATAACCTTCAATATTTTCACGATCCCAATTCCCCAGTAAAAAGACACAGACAGCCTGCATTATAAAAACAGGGTCCATCATTCTGCTGCTTCCTAGAAACACACCTCACCAAGGACAAAGGGTAAAAGTATGAAAAACTGTATGGCAATGAAAATATAGATCCAAGAAGCAAGCATGTGTAGCTATTTTAACATTTGACAAAACAGACTTTAAAAACAAAACGAATCAGAGGGGATAAGAAAAGATACTACATGCTTGGCAAAGAAAAAAATAATCCACCAAAAGTATTACAATTCTAAACATGTGTGCACCAAACACAAGGACAGTTAAGTTTACAGGAGAAATGACACTACAGCTGAAATCCCATATTCTCCCTCACACAATGAGAGTGAGGGACTTTGATACCCCACTCTTACCAACAGACAGGACATCCAGACAAAAACTAAACACAGGAAGGCTGAGTTAAATAGCATCATCAATGAAACGGACCACATCTACAGAATACCACCAGAACACTACAAATACACTTTCTTCTTAGTGCCTCATAGAGCTTTCTCCAAAATTGACCACAGACTTGGAAACAAAGCAAGTCTCAGCAGATATAAGAAATTTGAAATAACAACCTGCAGTCCAATCTGACCATCACAGATTAAAGCTTATACCGAAAGGAGGAAGTTTACAAACTCATGGAAAGTGAACAACTCACTACTGAATGAAAATTGGGTCAAGACAGAAATCAAGAAGGAAATTAAAACTTTTTAGAAGTGAATGAAAATGAAAACACAAGATAGCCAAACCTATGTGACACAAGGCAGTTCTAATTATTTTTATGAAGCTACTATTGTCCTGATACACAAACCATAAAACCTCCAACAACAAAAAAAAAAAAGAAAATTGCCTGATGAATAAATATAGAGGCAAATATTGGAGTCAAATATTTGCATAATGAATTCAAGAATACATCAAAAAGTTTATTCACCATGATCAAGTTGGCTTTATCCCAAAGATACAGGAATGACCAACACATGAATTAATAAATGTAACCCATAACATGAAAAAGACAAAACCACCTAATAATCTCATTGGATGCAGGAAAGGCCTTTGGGGAAATCCAACCTCCCTTCATGATAAAAGTTGTGGAACAATTAAGGATACAAGGGACATACCTCAACATAACACAGACAGTTTACTACAAGCCCACAGACAGCATCAATCTAAACAGAAATTTAACATTTCCACTAAAATCAGGAACAAAACAAGGTTGTCCACCTATTCAATATAATATTTGAAGTCTTAGCTAGAACAATCAGAAAACTGGAGATCAATGGATACAAAAGGAAGGGGAAAGTAAAATTATTTTAAGCAGATGATATTATTTTTGCATAAAAGACCCTTAAAATCTTGGGGTGACTCTAAAAGCAAGTAAAAAATAGATGTTAGAAGAATCTCCCATGCTCATGGATCATGGAAGACTAACATAGTGAAAATAGCCATCCTACCAAAAGTAACCCACAGATTCAATATAGTCCCTAAAATTCCAACACAATTCTTCACAGAAATTGAAAACTCGGTCTTTACCTTCAAATATAGACACAAAAGTCCCCAGATAGCTAAAAGAACACTGAATAATAAAAGAACTGCTGGAGGTATCCCCATCCAAACTTTCAACTTGTATGAAGAATTATAGCCTTAAAAACAGCCTGGTATTGGCATGCAAACAGGTACATTGATCAATGGCATAGAAATGAAGATCCAGGCATAATTCCACATACCTACAGACACCCGACTTTTGACAAAAACAGAGCAGAACAGAACAGAACAAAACAGAACAGAAAACAGAAAGGAACATTGGAGAAAACAGAATGTTCAACAAATGGTTCTGGTCAAACTGGATGTCTGAATGTAGTTGAATGAAAACAGATCCATATATATCACCTGCACAAAAGTCAACTCCAGATGCATCAAAAGCTTCAACATCAGATCAGATACCCTGAAACTGATAGAAGAGAAAGTAGGGAGTAAGTAAGCTTGAACTTATTGGCACAGGAAAGAACAATCTGATCAGAACTATGATATCATAGGCGATTAAGATGATAATAATAATAACAATAAAAATAATAATAATAATAAGAAGAAAGAAGAAGAAGAAGAAGGCACCTCATGACACTAAAAAGGCTTCTGTACAGAAAGTGACAATCATTCAAGCAAAGGAACAGGCTACATAATGGGAAAAAAATATATATCAAAATATAATATATGATAGAAGGTCAGGGTATAGAATACATAAAGAAACAAACAGTGGAAATCAAGGACACAACCCAATTTTTAAAAATAATGCAGAACTAAAAAGTTCTCAAAGGATGACACGTGATAGCTGAGAAACACATCCTTAGTCATAAGGGAAATGCAAATGAAAAATCACTTTAATATTTTGTCTTATAGGAGTCAGAACAGCTAAGATTAATCAAACAAGTGGCAGCTCATACTAGTGAGCATGCCCACAAAGGGACTGATCACTCATCCGCTGTTGGTGGGAGTGCAAACTGGTACAGTCAGTGTGGAAGGCAGTGTGTGGTGGCTCCTCAGGAAGCTGGGAATTGATCTACTCAAGATCCAGCTAGTTTATTCTTGGGCATACACCCAACTCCACACCTTAGTTTAGAAATAGTTGCTCATCCATGTTCATTACTGCAGTATCCATAATATCCAGAAACTGGAAACAGCCTAGATGTCCAGTGACTGATGAGCAGATAATGAAAACGTGGTACGTTTCATTTACGCAATGGAAAATTGCTCATCTGTTAAGAAAAGTACAATCATGAAATTTTGGGGTAAATGGACCGAACTAGAAGTAATTGTCCTCAGTGAAATAACCCAGACCTCAAAAGATAAATATTGCATGCTTTCTCTTATATGTAGATGATAGCTTTTAATCTTTCAATAGGTGTGTTTCATCATCTGAATAACCACAGAAGTTAAGGTGCCTAGAAAGGGACCAATGGGGATGAGGGGATCTCTCAAGGAAAGGGAAATACGATATATTTTTTGGAGGGATAAAGGAGAAACTAGCTTAAGAGGGACACATGATAAAGGAGAGGAAAAGACAGAGCCAAGGAGGGATATGAGAAAGACAATGAACATTGGCGGCCTTTGAAAGACCATATGGAAACTTCTATGTAGACACTTCCTAAAGCATATACATATAGGGAAGGAATTTAAATGGAGCCAGCATCATGAGGAAGACAACTAAAGAACTAGACATGTTATGATCCCAGTGCCAGGAATGTGTCACCACTGTGAGTCATTGGCCCAGTGAGTTCCATAGACCCCTCCCCCAACATCGTAGGCTGTTGCTAAGTCTATTGGTCACCCTTCACACATGAGACCTCACTTCAGAAGACACCACTTACTTACGTCCTTAAACAGGGAGACATTGAATTGGTTTTTAAATAGAAGCTTCAACACCGCTGACTAGAATCTGTAGTGCTAGAAGGTATTTTGCAGGCTACTGGAGGGAAAAGGTAGTTTTAACTTTAATTTCTTCAAAACCTATTTTTAATGGTGGTTCTTAAATGCTACCCTTCTTAGACTACCACCCACGAGAGGTAGTGGAAAAGAAAGGATATAAAGGCAGTGGACCTGTTTAGAAATGGTTCTTTGGAGCATCTCCCATCTGTGTTGTCTGGAAATCTGCAGTTCAGTTCACAGGTTAGCAGCAGCAGCTTGATCCACACACAAACACTTCATGGATACACAGCAGTCCAGTTTGGTAGAATTGGGATAGCAAACAGGAATCACCAGCGATGGCACTACCTAGCAGAGACAGCCAGGCCTCAGCCTCAGCTCAAGTAGCAGGAGGGACCAACACCAGGAGGTGTTCTTAGCTGTGCCTCTCGAAGCGAAGCAGAGATTGTCAAAGATACAAGATTGTAGTGGGAGGTATTGAAAGGGCAGGCATTGCTGTCCTGCTCCTGTCCTCTGCCATGTTCCTGCTCTAATTTCCTGCACAAACGGCCAGCAAAGGCGCCAGCCCGGGACTCAAGAGATGATGGCGTGGCTGCTGCTTCTGCGGTCAGCTCCATGGAGTCCATGGCTCTAAGCATGGCTCAAGGGCCAACTCTGCTACCCCCATGCGGTAGATATAACAATTCTCAGTACCTGGTAGAAATAAGACTCTTAATGTTTAAGATTAACCAAACAGATTTATATATCAGCAAATACTCAAATACAAGATGCCCACACAATTAAGAATTAACCCAATTACCTAACCTTGATATTTATAACTACCTTAGACTGCTAGAGGCACACAGACATCTGTGGCCATTTTCTTTCCTCTCTCCTCTCTTTATTCCTCATTCCTTCCTCCTCCCAACACCCAGCTCCGCCTACCCCTTCTACTGCCCAGTCACTGGCTCTAGCCTTTATTTTACAAATTAAGGTGGGCAGAAGATTCATAAAGTCACCCGTATACTGACTCACTCCTCGTCTGCAGCCCCTCCTGGGAAAGTGGAATTAGCATCAAAATACAAGACCAGGGCTATCCACAACACAAAACCAACAAAGGTTGCACAGCTAGCTTTATAAGCAAGCCAAACTCAGCCTCCATTACTGTCCATTGAGTCCTTTTTACACTGTCTCCAAAAATCATGTGTCCTCCATGGGTCTTGCCTCAGCATGTGTGTCTGTCTCAGATGACATCACTCTGCCAATCAGCCCACGACCAAGGAAGCAACAAGAAACTGCAGTACACCTCTAGAAGTTTTTTGATGCATTTCTATGGAGTCCCAAACAAATGGAGCTCAACAATACATGTAGGCAACCAATACATGTATGCTGTTAGTGAAGAATCTTTCATCATATGTCCTTTCACATGCTTGCTTTAGCTGAATCCTTTCTTCTGGAACTGCTTCAGTGAAACACTCCTTCACGAGTTTGCCCAGCAAAACACCATCCAACACAACTGACTTTCCAAAGAACCCTTAAGTTTCCACTTCTACTAATCATCAATTTCACCCAGCCATAAACCCTGGACCTAATAACAGTGATTTGATTGTAAGACATACTGGCCCAATCGTGGTACGAATGCTATGGGAGCAACTAACCACTTTTAAAACTGAATTTGAGGTCCACTCCATGAGATGGCACTCATATCTAATATTGTTAAAGTGGCCAAGAGCCTGAGACTAGCTAGGTCAGCAGTAATGATATACTGTTATTCTGCTAACAGAATAGAAATAAAATGACTCCTAATGACATACCAACATCCATAGATCAGGGCCCCACTCAACCCTCATTAGAGAAGCTTCTTAGTGCTGTAGATGGAATGAACATGGAGACTCACAACTAGACTGTACAGAAAGTGAGAGACTTAGGAGTTAAATGGGATGTTTTCCTAAAACCTCTCTGCTCAAGGCTCAGGGATCTATAAGGAAGAGGAGGCAGAAAGACTGCACAAGCCGGAGATGGTAGACACCGCCAAGAAAACAGCATCTTCCAGACACAACAGGACTGATACACATATGACCTCGCAGAGGCTGTAACAGCACACTCAAGAACTACACAGATTCAAACCAGACAGAATCCCAACATTGAGAAAGGGGAGTGGACCCAAAGTCCTGCCCCTAGACAAGATACTAACAATTGTTACCTGCTAGCAAAGGAAAAATCAGTTTTCTCCAATAGAGTGTCTTTGGATATATACCACGCACGACCCAGGACAGGCCCATGCCCAGGATTGGTTGGCCAACACAAAACAGACTTCACAGGTTTATTTTGTGACTGTTTGTTTTGTTTTGGTATTTTATGTCTTACTGGGGTTTTGTTTCTTTTGATATTTTTTGTTTTCCATTTGGAAAAAGAATATGAAGTTGGACCGGGCAGTGGTGGCGCACGCCTGTAATCCCAGTACTTGGGAGGCAGAGGCAGGCGATTTCTGAGTTCGAGGCCAGCCTGGTCTACAGAGTGAGTTCCAGGACAGCCAGGGCTACACCAAGAAACCCTGTCTTGAAATACCAAAAAAAAAAAAAAAAAAAAAAAAAGAATATGAAGTTGGGGACATAGGGAGGTGAGGAGATGTGGGGGGATTTGGAGAGGAGAAAACAGGAACAAAATTTATTATATGAAAAAAAATTAATAAAAATTATTTATCATAAATGAAAGAAGTTAATTTTAAAAATACAAAATAGTCACAGGTAAGCAGACAATGTGAAACGATAAAGGCCAAATGAAAGTTGAAAATAGAAAACAGAAGACAATAAAGAAAATCAAGCAAGACAAAGCTGTTCATTGCCAAGAAAAAATAAGATTCAAATCTCTAGCTAGACTGATTATGAAAGAGGAATGACCCAAATTAGTCATTATTTGGAATAGAAAAGATGACATCCCTAGTTTTCACCTACATTAAAATGATAAGAGAAAATGTAATCTTCAAAAAACTTAATGCATACACATTTCATTATTCAAGAAAAAAATGACAATTTTCTTTAAATGTACAAAATATTAAAGCTTAGTCAGGGAGAAACAAATGGTAAGAATAGTTATATATATGCCTGTGTTTTAAAATATATTTTCAAGGAGTTATTCCATGTGTATGGGTGTTTTGCCTGTGTGTAAGACTGTGCACCCCATGAGTGGCTGTTGACCTTGGCTATCAGAGCAGGGGTCAGATCTCCTGGAACAGGAGTGACAGACCATTGTGAGCTGCCATGTGAATCCTTTGGAAGAGCAGCCAGTGCTAACCACTGAGCAACCCTCCAGCCCTAGGCTTGTAGTTTTAAAGAAATTCAATTTGTAGTAAAATTTCCTTCCTAAAAGGAAACCTGCAAACCTGGATGGCTTCACTGTTGAGCTCTATTAAACATTGTGAGCAAGAAACAATAAATTATTCCCCAAAATTGAGGAAGTGAGAATAGTTCTATGAAACCAGAACTACCCAGCGACCAACTCCAAACAAAGGTATTATAAGAAAAAGATATCTATAGTTCCAATATCCTCCAAGAAACACATGAAAGTTTTAGCAAGTCCATCCAAAAATAAGCCTTAGGTCATGACCACCTGGAGCTTCCTGCAGGAGCCGGGGGAGATCTGACACTGGAAACAAATCAATCTGACCTCCATCTTAACAAGCAGATGGGAGAATCACTGGGCAACAACCAGACATTTATCATTAGTACAAACTGTCAGCAAATTAAGCCCAGGAGGAAATTTCCTGCAACCATGTGAGGCACCTGTACATGCTATTGCTAACCTACACTCTGCAATCAGGAGCAAGACACAGAAGGCACTTCAATCGCTGGTACTTAGGCTTTCCTGGAGGTTTGGCACATATCTTCAAACCAGAAAGGAAAACATCCATGGTGGGTAAGAAGTAAAGCTATCTGTATTTATACATAGGCTTTAAGGTCATCTAGGCTGTATCATAGAATACACACAAAAGCCAATAGGAATAATAACTACTTTTAGCCAAGGTTCCAGGATGAAGGGTTAACATAAAATTCAGTTTCTGAGGCTGGGGAGGCAGCTCAAGGGTAAGTGCTCACTGGGTTGACTTTAGATGCCTGTACAAACCTAGGTATGGCAGTGTGTGCATCAGTCGCCCCAGTATTGATGGGTGGGGTGCGGGTGAGGTAGAGACAGAAGTCCGGAGTTCAACACCCACACAGTCAGCAGAAAGGGTGAGCTCTAGGTTAGGTGAGATGCTCAGCCTCAAAAATGGAGGTGGAAAGACGTAGAGGAAGATGCCCAACATTGCCCATGGCCTCCACATGCACATGGGTAGAGTCTCTCTCTCTCTCTTTCTCTCTCTCTCTCTCTCTCTCTCTCTCTCTCTCTCTTTCACACACACACACACCCCACTTGCATTTCTGTATATTAGTAAAGAATCAGAAATGAACATTTTAAAACCTACTATCAATGAAAACACCCGTGAAAGAATGAGCGGGAGCAGGACCACAATGCCATCAATTTTACAGAACCTCTGCCCACAGGGCACTAACTCTTGGTCTGGAGCTTATGGAGAACATAAAATATATGAAATGGAAGAAGTTTATGTATAGTTTTTGTGGAAGTTATTTATAGTTGTGGTCAGTACTAGAGAAAAAGGCATTCTGTTTGTTGCTCTGCACTTCATCGTGGGCTAACAACTTACAGAGTGGACAGACGACAAGAAAAGCCAGAAAACAAGCACGTGTACACTGAGCTGGGAAATGAATCCTTCTCGTACCAGAGCTGGGCTTCTAGCTTCCCAACAGGACCCGAAGTAGGGCCAGGACTGAAAAAGACAATCCCAAAGCACTTATTTTAAAGGAATCCCTAGTACATCAAAAATAACATAAATACTTAGGAATAAATTGAACCACAGGGGTTGAAAAACTGTACATCGACACACATTAGACACTGGTGAAAGAAATCAAAGACACAAATAAATGCAAAGAGCTCATGTGTCGGGCAACTGGAAGAATTAATGTTGCTTACGATGCCCATGCTGATCACAGTGTTCTATAGGCTTAAGTCTACTCTTCAGAGAAATAGAAAATAACAATCCTGAAATCCCTCACAAAAGATCCTACTTAGAAACAGCAGTTTCAAGACTAAAGCTGAGCTACGCATGATGGCGCACATCTTTAGTCCTAGCCCTCAGGAGGCAGAGGTAGGCGGGTCTCTATGAGTTCTAGGCCAGCCTGCTCTACATAGTGAGTTTCAGAGATATATAGTGAGACCCTATCTCAAGAAACTAAAGGAGGAGGGTGGTGAGGAGAAAGAGATTGAAAGTACCACACTATCATTGCTTCAACAATGAGACCAGAGCACCTTAAGGACGGAGGAGTTTATTTTGGCTCACAGTTCAAGGATACACTACGTCATACTGTAGGGAACACATGGTGGCAAAAGCTTGAGGTGGCAAGATGCATTGTGCCACAGTTAGGAGGCACAGATGGCTGAATGTTTGTGTTCACCTAACTTCCTGCTTCCTGTACAGTTCAGGACCCCAGTCTAAGGGTGCAATGAATTTTTAGGATGGGTCTTCAGCTTCAGTTAACTTAATCAACATAATCCCTCACGGGCGTGCACAAAAGCTAACCTAATCTAGGTACTATTATTACACAGTGCCCAGAGGCTTAACGCCCTCTGGGTGGCTCTAGATCCAATCATGCTGACAATCAATATTATGATTTCAAACCACATTACAAAGCTATGGAAATTAAAAGTTTGGAACTGGCATAAAAATAGACACAGAGACCAATGGATCAGAATTGAGAGCCCAAGAATAAAGAATCAAGCATATATCGCCAAATGACAATTTAACAAAGATTCCAAAAAGCACAGGATGAGGAAAGAATGGGTGTCAGCTATCTAAATGCAAAAGACTAGAATCAGGCCGGTAAGATGCTCACTAGGACTAAGCACTTGGCAGCCCAAGCCTGACAATCTGATTCTGACCTCCAGGTCTCACAAGGTGTAAGGAGAGAACCAACTCCCACAAGTTGTCCTCTGACCTCCACAAGCATGCTGTGGTTAGCAAACACTACACACAAAATCAATCAATCAACCAATCATTAATTGATAAATAAATAAATTCATGTTTTAAAAGAATGAAATTGGACCCTTATGGTGTATCATACATAAACATTACTCAAAATCGATTTAAAAACTTAAATGTAAAATTTCAAACCACAAAGCTAATGGAAGTCAGTCGAAAGAAAAAGCCCCTCAATTTTGGTTTCTGACAATGGCTTTTTGGATACGACATCAAAGTTTCCAGGGACAAAACACAAAAAGCAAGGACTGAAAAGAAAGATTCCACACATCAAGAAAGACAGGAGCATGCAAAGCCCATCTTCAGAACGGTGGAGAACTCTATAAAATCACATTTGATAAGTGATTTATATCCAAAATACACGAGAAATTCTTATTACTCAGTATCTAAAAACACTAACAAATCCAACTAAATACTCCGCTTTAAACATGAGCAAAGGACCTAATGGATGCAAAGAAGACAGAAAAGAAGATACATCAGGTATCTGAAAAGATGCTGTCTGGAGAATTCCTCCCCAGGCATGATGTAAACATCTACCCCACTTCATCAGGGTCTAACGACAAACTAAACTTAATCCTGGGGAACAAGCATATTCACTGGGCTCACAGACATGAGTGAAGGTTTACTGATAAGAGCATGAGTGACCCCAAAGCAGTCACCCTGGAAAGTCTTCATCCAGCATGGAAGATGGCTTCCCCATAGACAGAATTCCCTTATACTAGTCTTCCGTATTAGGTATTCCCTAACACCTCCAAGGGCCAAGGCTATGTGAAATTAGGACAAGATTGCACACAAATAGCTGGAAGGAGTGTCTAGAACCTCAGGTGAGGGTTCAAGACCCTCCCTATCCACTCTGGCTATGAGGGACTATCCACAGTCGACCAGATGGTGATTGCAGGAGACCAGATGGTCTCCTGCAAGCAGGAACAGCTGATCAGATGAAGACGATTAGGTGGCTATTATGCATGGAGGACTGCATTCTATAACAGAGGCTTAGCATGTAAACCAACGAGGGATTGAAAGTCAAACATCAGGATAGGTTCTCAACTGTACTGGGATGGCTACTGTCAAGAAATGGCAGATAATAAACGTTGGTGAGGATGTAGATAAAATAGCTTCTATGCTCTGACATTAAAAACAGAAGAGCTGGAGAGACGGCTCAGTGTTAAGAGTACTTGCTCTTGCAGAGGACCCAGCTTGGTTCCCATCACCTACACGTGGTCAATAACCATCAAAACTCAAGTTATGGGTGCCCTCTTTGACCTCCCTGGGCACCAGACACACGGTGAGACACATGTGCACCTGCATACTTGCATCCACTGCAGTACAGTGTTATTGGCAGGAGTCAAGAGATGGAAGGCTCTCTGTCCAACCTTTTCCACAAATAATACTATTTCCTATTCATCCATTACAAAAATGGAGGAGCTCTTGCCTTTTATGACAACATAGATAGAAAGGGACAGCACTGTGCCAGACGAAATAAGCCAGGAACAGAGAAAAACGCTAATGGTTACTCTTACATGAAAGGCAGACCAGTTGAATCAGTGTGGTGTTCTTGGGGCTCATGGAAGGCTGAAGGAAAGCATTGACTAAAGGATGAAAAGATTCCCCGCACAAGTTCTCAGCATCCATGGCCAGCCAGGGTGGCAGCAGACACGGCACTGATTTGATGGTTATAATCCCTATGCAATATGTTTGATCACTGTTATTCACATTCAATTAGTTATTGCTGCACAGTGGCGCACGCCTTCAATCCCAGCACTTGGGAGGCAGAGGCAGGTGGATCTCTTGAGTTCAAGGCCAGCCTGGTCTACAGAGTCAGCTCCAGGATAGTCAGAGTTACAACAGAGAAATCCTGTCTCAAAACACAATCGAACAAGCAAAAAAAATAAAATAAAGCAATGAAAAGCAAATTAGGTAAATGAGTCTGAGAGAAGCAGCAAAATTTTCTTGTAGTGGGAGAATGGAGTCCGACAGGCAAAAGTGTTCTTGTTCAATAAAATGCTATTGGAATACTGGAATCAACTCAAAGGTCTGGCAGTTGGGCAATGGTTGTCAGTATGGTAACCTGCAAATTCAAATACTGTCTAAGTATGTAAAAATGAATTGCTTAAAGTTGTGGTCTGATGTTAAACATTTTCTTCTCTTGGACAGAATTTGATTTAAGCAGTCATTATTAAAAAATAAGAATGTAAGTGTTTTTAAAGTTATTACTTTTATATTGATGGCCAGCTATTAACTATTTTTATGCAATGATTTGGGCGCTAAGATGATGAAGGGAAGAAGTCGAATGTTTTCCCCAGAGTTTGAACCATTAGGCTATTGGACACATTGGGCAAATGAACCTCTAGATACTGACTGTGAAAGGCTGTGGTGGCCCAGGCTGGAATCCAGAATACCTGGAGTCTGAGGCAGGGGGATCCTAAATTGAAGGCCTGGTGTACATGAGTGAGTCCAAGGCTTGTCTGGGCAAGTAAATAGCAAGGGCTGGGGACATACTCAGTGCTGGAGTGTAGCTCTGGGCACCAGGGGAAAAGAGAAGAAGGCTACATTATACAGCTTTCCCACTGGTCCTAGCTACTATCATTAAAACCTAAAGCTGGAGGGTTGGTCATCTGTTAAGAGTGCTTACTTACTCCTCTTGCAGGGACCTGAGTTCAGTTCCCAGCACCTACACTGAGCAGTTCATAACCACGTGTAACTCTAGTTCTAGGGGATCCAATACCCTCCTCTACCCTCTACAGGTACATGACGGTATATACTCATACACATTAATAAAAATAAGAATCTTAAAAGCCCTCAAACCTAGATTATAGTATTATCAAAGTTGGCGTTTCAGTGACCTTTCTCTGAAATGCTTCTTTGAGTTCCCTCTCCCCTGTTGTGGAGTGCAGAAGTATGACCCTAGACCAGGCACCAGCCATCTGGTAGACCATTCAGGCTGCACTGAACTTTACTTACCAGGATAGGATCCCTGGGCTCCTGAGCCACAGTAACCCCAGCCAGGTAAGAGCTGAAACTCCTTCAGCCAAACCCATACTCAGGTCCTTTCTGAAGCCTCTGGTGTCTACTGAAGAGTCTGCAGGACGCTTGGATTCAGTTCACAAAGCCTGTTCAACATTTTCTTTGTGGCAGATTCCACATGCTGGGCAGATACTGATGAATGAAACAAGCCCGTCATGGAAGCGTTTACAAAGAGCTAGCAGAGGTACTGTGGTACTGCAAAGAGCATGCACACCACTTTGGTATCCTGTTAACAGCAAGCATTAAGGTTTTTTTTTCATTTTTATATTTTCATTGTGGAAAAATGTAAACAATTCAGAAAAGAGTGAGAAAAAACCTTGAAGTACTGAGAGAGAGAGAGAGAGAGAGAGAGAGAGAGAGAGAGAGAGATTGATCACAAGTGGAGGATAATCCTTCCTATGTGTTCACATTCTAAACACATGGGAGTTGTGCAGTTGTGCTCTAAAGGACAAGTTTCCATCTTCTTTTCCAAACAGCAAGACCTAATGAATCTCCTGAGATGCTCATGTACAGCTTTAGCATGGTGTTAGCTGTCGTTGCTACCAGTATATGCCTTCTGTGTTGTGTTGGAGGAAGCTCACTAAGAAGCAGGATGTTAAAGGTGTGTGTGTGTGTGTGTGTGTGTGTGTGTGTGTGTCTGTCTGTCTGCCTGCCTGTCTGTATGTGTGTAAAACAACAAGGTCCTAGGAGAGGTGAAACATTCCCTTCTGCAAGAAGCTAATTAAGCTTAAGATATAAATAAAGTAGCTTCAGGAAGTTCCTGAAACTGACCATTCACTAGGCCCCTTGTTCCCTACACATATATAAACAGTAAAGACTGTTACAAGACATTCTCAGACAAGTGGAACTGCTGTAAGAGAGTCAGACTAGCCAAGTTATCTTGAAAGGCCACTTTCCAACCTGGTGAACTACCTGCAGGCTATGCAGTACCTCTCCAGTTTTCCAGCTTTCTGAGGTGTCACTCATGCAGGAGTGTGCTTTAGTGATACGTCTGTCTTGAAGTCACTGCTGTTCCTCAAAGTAACTCAGTTCACCAAGTTGGACTTTGGTGAAGTGAGTGGACATTTGTTCATAAATCATCAGAAATAGTGCTATGCAACATCCTGTCATAGAAGTCTACAGAATATAACCCAAACCAGTCTTCATTCTCCACCCCACCTCTCTCTGTGTATGTGTGTGTAGGCAGAAGTTGATGTCAAATTTCTTAACTAATGAATTGTTCTCCACTATAATTTTTTGAAATAGGCTCTCTAATTGATCCTGCAGCTCACCCTTTTGGCTAGACCAGTTGGATAACTAGCCCCAAGGATCTTCCCATCTCTGCCTCTCCATTGCCAGGATTTTAGGTTTCTATGTAGCTGGCTCTTATGTGGGTGATGCCCCATGCTTGGGCAGTTACCACTAGAGCCATCTTCCCATCCCTTATAGCTCTCCTATCTTATTGATACTATCTTTTTTTTTTTTTTGAAGGAATCTTGTGACCCCTGACATTAAAACAGTGTGTTCTAGAGCTGATGCATTTCTGACTCTGACCACCATTTAAGGCTCCCAAAGTTCTAAGTTTTCTTTTCTGCACAAGGGCAGTATTTGCCCTGCTTGTCTTCCTTCCACTAGTAAAGGAACATCAGTATTTTCTGACAGAAAAAGCCACGGTTCCTTCTGTCTAGAAATATGCTTAAACAGGGAAGACAATAAGTCATGGCTCAATTTAGGAGAATTGCAGGCCAGAGGGGAGGCAGGTAGAAAAGACTAGAAAACACTGTCAAGGGCTACAGCTACCCTGCGCTGACAGGTTGGATCCAGAGTGGCGGTTAATGTGAGTCACACTATGGCACTGCCTTATCCTACAGCACTGCAGTGGTTATGAACTCATTCAGAGTAAAGGCCAAAGTGCTCCACTATGTTGTGACTGTGCTACAAAATTTCATGTGTGTAAACATGTACATATATGACAACATGACCATGTTCAGAACCTGCATGTGTATTAACATGCATGTATACACGAACAAGTTGCCTAGCTCAGAAACTTCATGCGTGTGACTATATGAATGAATGCTGACATATGACAATGCTTTGAAACTGCATATGTGTGAACATGCCTATGAAGGAAGAGTTATGATTTGTGGCTATGCTTGGAAACTGTGTGAGTGTGCACAAGTGAGTGCACGCTACCATGTGACCATACTAGGATACTGCATGCATGTGGACATGTGTGCACGCTGTCCACTCTATCGTGTGCCTTTCCCATTACCCATGGTCTCATCTGCCACTGTTCTTTTTTCCTTCCTTCCCTGTCCCTGCCTGCCTGTCTGCTTCCCTCTTCCTTCCCTCCCTCCCTCCCCCTCCCTTCCTTTTTTCTTTTCAGCCCTAGCACGAGGACTGTATCCAAGGGCTTTTCCACCTGCACCCAAGTTCCCAAAATAACAACTCTGAGACTGAATTATCTATGCATAAAAAGCCCAAAAGCTTTCCGTTGTTCCTGCTAACTCGTAACTCAATTATCCTGTTCATTCTATTCTAAGTCCTGCCCAAAGGCTAATTACCTCTCCTCAGGTTCATGTGACCATCCCCAACAGTGTTTGGGGGTGAATCTCATCCATCACCTCACTCTATCCCAGAAGCCTCTCTTCCCTGCAGAACTCCCACCTCAAACCCACTAGGTCCAGTCATATCAGAGCCTGTGCACTGGCTGTACCCATCTGGAGTGCTTTTTCCCCAACGGGGTTCCTTCCTGATCTATCTGGCGCCTGATTATGAATTTCTGATATCCCTGTTAGGACTTTTTGGGGTATCCTACTTAAAATGGAACCCCTCACCTGGTGGAAGGCTCAGCCGGGAATCCAACACTCTGGAAGTGGCCAGAGAATCAGTAGTTCACTGAAATCCTAGGCTACATAACGAGTTTGAGGCCAGCCTATGTGAGATGTTGTCTCCAAATACAACGAACAAATAGCAAGCCATCCTACTGTCACCCGGGAAGTCCTCGCCCTCCAGTTGGGCTCTCACTGTCTGACACACAAGTACACATTTTGCTTTTATTTCTGCTTATTGTCTTTCTCTCTGAGAAGAATACCAACTTCGGGAGGCCAGGCATTTGTTTTGTCTGCTTTGTGCACTGACATTTCTGTAGCACTTAGAACAGTGTCCATCATACTAAATGCCAAATGTTTGTAAGATTAATTGCACACAATTAAGGGGCGAACGGGATACACGAGGGATCCTTACCGTGCAACTTTAGAGGAAGCCAATGTGACAAGTTACACTACGGTGATGATCCCAACTGCAAAGACAGTTACTTTGTCAGAGTATAGATTACTGAATAATTTTTTTCTAATATATATTATAATAGGAATGAATTTTTTCCCCTGGAAATACCTCTCCTTCAGAAACTGAACATTTGCTTAACCTTGAAACCAAGTTAATAGGATGTTTTGGCACCACTTAAAACCATGGACCCAACACTGTGTACACAGCTTGTTTAAATTTAATCTGTCTGTTAGAAAACAATACAACCAAGCTTACTGTGCCTTGGACTCCCCAGGTTACCAACTTTCACAAGCTACACTGAACCCATCACTTTAATAAATTTCCATTCTCCTCTGGACTCTTTTATGCCCTGACCAGAATAATATATATATGTGATACAGTAGTTAAGCATGTCACACTCACTGGGAGCAGCAAAATTGAAAGCAACCTGGAGACAACGATGTGTCGGTTTAGGTTGATAATAATCGGTTTATGGTTTTGAGTGTCAGTACCTGAAGTAGAAACTTCTGGCTTGTTTAGAAAGTCAGTTATATCAAATGATATTTTGCTGAAGCAGACACAGGTAAAAGGCTGTTTTGCTATAGCAGGCATGTGAAAAGACACATGATGAAGGAATACAAATAAGCCCCCCAGACAGTGGGAGAAAAATAATTGGTTTGCTTTGTTCCACCTCTCCAATCTCCACTAACAACATGCGTGTATTGGTTCACCTTACATTGCACGGATGAGCTCGGCTTCTGGTGAAACCAGAGAAACTTGCCAAAGAACTTCTTGTGAGGCTCCTGTGGTTTATTGCTATGTCCATGGCCTCAGGCCAGTTGGTGAGCCTTGTGATTTCTTCAGGATTGAACTGCAGTTGCTGGTCCATGCATGGTGCCTGCTGAGAGGACTGGACTGCAGCTGCAGGTTCATATTTTGTATTGCTATGGGACTGAATTGCTGATATCCTGACAATAAAGATTAATTTGCTCCCAAAGAACTATTTCTAAACAGATCCACTTCCCCTATGTCCTAAAACTCTTTCTCTTCCACTACCTCTGGTGGGTGGTGGGCTACAGGAGAGGTCAAATCCTTATTAAAGCAAGTTGGAAAAATGTATGGCTACGTACCCCTTACTGGCGCTTTACGGGGTTTCATACTTCTAAAGCTCTGGTGAAAGATTCTTGAGGACAGCTCTGCATTTCTTTCTCCAAGCTGTATTTCATGTGCTGTTGAATACAGAAAGAACAGAGCCCTTTCTTAGGAACAGACAACAGACAGGAGACAGAGGCAGATGGAAGATAATAGAAAGAAGGAGATAGGGCATGGCCAGACTCGTGTTCAATTTGAAAGACTCACAGGGCTAGGCTGTTTTAAGTCCTCAGAAGAATACATGGAAACATAAAGAAGACAAACCACTGCAAGACCTCCAGCCCAGTGACAGCTATGTTCAATGGTATCTGCCGAACATCCCTCAGGCTCCTCTCTGCTGATACATATGAATATTCATTTTACATAAGCAGCATCCACTATCCATGCTATACTAGCACATGCCTTTTCCCTCAGTACATATGATGAGTTCTCCATGTCAACCAATACAAACTCCTCCCTCTTTAAGGCAATCTGCACATTAAAGCCCCCAAGCCAAATCCACCTGATGGTGGATTTTCATAACAATCATATTAGAACCCTGTTGTGTCCGTTCCTTTACACACCAGAGGCAAACAAAAATAGTTTTTAAGAGTATGATCATAGATGATTTTACTTTCCTCTGTATGATACCTCTGTGTTTAGACATGAATTACTTCATTATCAGTTTGTCTCGGTGTGCACGCCTGGGTGCACCTGCCTCACCATGCATGTGGTCACAAAAGAACATGCTGGTGACTGTGTGGAACTAGGCTTAATGGCACATAGTGGCCTTTTCCCATTGAGCCATGATTGTATAGGTGCCTTCAAGCGTTCGTTGTGCTACTTCGTGTAGTAGCCAATGTTGACAAGAAATAGTTCCAAAGAGAAATTTGTAAATGTCTTTTGGAAGTTAAAAAAATTGATGGGCGGTAGAACCTAACCATTTAATTCCTAGGTGTGAAATGGAAATGTACATTGGACCAGTGATGCAAATCTGCAAGGAGTCAAGTACAAAAGCTAGGCCCGTTAAAGTTGTCAAGAATGACGCCTACTTCATGAACCACTTTAGTGCAATTTCAATGATGTTGAGGATAAAACCAACCACTATGGAGATGCAGACCAAAAATAAGTAGAATACACCCAAAATATAGGAGGTCAGTAACTAATAAATTATTTATACCTGTATAAGTAAGTTAGTGCCACGTGTGCACATGAACTACTAAACTATGGTATACAAGTAAGATAAACTATGCCTCAACTTAATATTGCTGGCTCTCTCCATTTTGGTAGGTACAGCAGAGAGGAGACCTGTGAAGGCCAAGTGCTGCTAACTGGAGATGAACAGAATGTGAAAAGCATTGACAGCCAAAGAGAGGCAGGCCTTGCCATAGATATTATACAATTAACTAGCAATAACGGTTATGGGGCTGAAGAAAGTCATAGATGAAGTCTTTTCTATTCCTTACAGTGCCTACGGAGCCATGGTTACAATTCTGAAAGTAAAGAGTATAACGCAGAAGTTCATTACAAGTACATTATGGGTCATAACGTTACACATTATATGCATGACCTAAAGGCAGATAAAAATATAAGAAAAAAATCTCAGTATTTGGGGAACAGTGTACACCCACATGTGACAGGGATGTATAAGAAAGCCCTATACAAGACAATTCGGTGAGACAGGCAAGAGGGAAATTCAAGAGGTGGAACCATCCCCGGATGTCCCTGGCCAGAAGAAAGGTCAGGCAGTTTGAAGTAAGGCAGGCTTTGTCAGAGCTCAGGAACAGGCTGCTGAGCTAAAGCTATGAGGGTTGTGCTTTAGATAAAAGCAATAAACGTGGGCTGAGCAAACAGCTCAGTGGCTAACAGTGCCTGCTGTGTAAATATGAGGATGTGAGTACATATCCCTGGACCAGGTAAAGGCAGGCATGGCAGCACATGGCGGTACCCAGAACTGGTGCGGATGGAAGCAGAGTGAGAGACGCAGAACTCAGGAACTCGCTGTCTAGCTAGTCTAGTCCAAATGGCAAGCTCCAGGAGAGACTGTTTTTAGAAAGTGACATCCTATTAACCCCTAGCTTGCACACACACACACACAGACACACACACACACACACACACACACATACAAACACACAGGAGAGTGTACTAGCATATATGCACATCCCCCCCAAAAAAAACAATGTTCATTATACTTAATATATATATGTACACATATAAATCACCACAAAAGAGAGACAACACTAGAAATAGAAAATGCTCCCAATTATACCTCTAAGGGTCTAATATCTAGAATGTATGTATAAAAGACAACTTTAAAAAATGAGCAAAAGACCCAAAAGATGTTTCTGAAAATCTCTGTCCACACACATACCATGGCACACACGCACCTAAATATACATACAGACAATAATGCTACACTAAGTATTCTTAAAGTCTCCATAGCTATAACATAAAAGCAGTCTAGAGTAATCAAACATTTTAAATTAAAAAAAAAGCCCATTGTTCTGAGAAAGGGTGAAACATAACGAGTAAACTACTATACTAAAAAAGAGAAAATAACTATTTTTCCAAACAGTATCAGTGAATTCAAGATTATAAACCAAAAAGACGGGGTCAATATATGTTCATTTAAAGTACAAACTCGGCAAGCTCACAGGTCAGCATCATTCTTTGTCCTGGTATCAGCATGTCTCACCATTGCTCTGGCGGCCACCATGCTCCTTCAGCATCCTGCAGAAAAAACACAAAACATGCCCTCTTCCCCATATTTAATACGTGATCAGGACTAAGACAGGTTCAGTCTTGTTAATGAAATAAAAAAGGGGAGAGAAATGGAGAGCCTTTGGGTCTGCTTGGCAAGAATCTGACATGGGCCAAGGACAAGGAAGTGGGCTTCAAGCAGGAATCTGACATTAGGCTAGAACAAAGAAGTAATTTCAGACAGGAATCTAAATTTTAGGCTAGAGCAAGGAAGTAGGCTTCAGATATGAAAATGACCTTGGGCTAGGACAGAGAAGTAGGCTCAGATACTTGGGTCATCCTGATAAAACAGTGATCATGGGAGTCTTCATGTAATTGGAGTTAATGCCTTGCTTTTTTTCTTTGACTATGTTTATTGTCTTGCTTGTTCCTTGACTATTTGCATCTATTGTATTGCTAGGCCCTCACCCTAGAACTGACCTTAATACATGCATGTAATTAAAATGGTATAAAAGCATAAAAGAAGAGGGGGGATGGGATAGGGGGTTCAAGAGAGGGGAAATGGGGAAAGGGGATGACATCTGTATTGTAAATAAATAAAATATCCAATAAAAAATAAAACACTTCTTCATGACAACAACAACAACAAAAATAAAGTGCAAACTCCTGTGAAAAGAAACAAATTATTTAGCAGAAAATTACACAGTGGGTTTTTTTGTTGTTGTTGAATATTTTTATGTTTATGAGTATTCTGCCCGCATGTCTGTCTATGCACATTGTGTGCACAGTGCCCAGAGGCCAGAAGAGGGCCTTGTATTCCCTGGAACTTAAATTTCAGATGGCTGTCAGCAGCTGTGGGGGTGCTAGAAGCCAAACCTCAGTCCTCTCTCTGGAAAAGCAGCCAGTGCTCTTAACCAGTAAGGCCCTTGAGAAGTTATCTTTTGATGGAGACGATGAGGAGCAAGCACAGTATACTCAAGATTTTCTACTTAGAGGCTAGTTCTTATGTGACCTTGGATAATTTAGCTTATTAGTCTTTATATGTGTATTTTTATACACATTTATGTGAATTAGGAGTAAAATTTAAAAACATAATACATACATAAAAATATCACAGGCATATGAATACAGGACTATCTAGGTCTTTAATTTATTCTATATTAATTTGATTGTCGAGAATAGAAGAAACACTGGTTTAATTCAAAGACAGGAGGAACAGAAATATTATACCATACCTTTCAAAAGCCATAAGTAATAAAACTTAATTTTTTTTTCAAGTAAGTCTCAGCAGTCGCCTTAGCCTATCATTTATTTATTGACATAGTTTTGGTTTTCAGATTGCACTCAATCTATTATCAGCCTGCTCATGAGTCTTATTTGTCTATAGATAAGTGGCAAGTCCTAAGCAAGCTTGGCAGGGGAAGAATTAAACCAACAAAATTCCCTGAGACTCATTGGATGTGACAGAGTTTTCCTAAGTCCAGCTCCTAAATCTAGGGTGAGACTAACATGGTAATACTGTAGAAGAAAAGGTAGGTGGCCAGCCTACCTGAAACACTGTGCTTCTAAATAAGAAGCATGACCCACCATGTTCCTGAATATTCCCAGAACTCAGAACACTCAATTGTGACGTATCCTGAGTAGCCAGTGGCTGGTCCATGGAGGAGTATGCACTTTCTACACCTCCTGTATAAAGTGCTTCTTCCACGTAGTGTGCATGAGTGTTCGCCGTCCAGTCTGAGATAATATGCTAACCAATCACAGGCAATAGGATTCTACTATATAAGTGCTTGCTCCTATACAATAAAGCAGATACAGCTCCCATGCGGTTCATCTCTGCACCCTTTATCTTGTCTTGTCTGGGGATGGCCAGGTAAGGACAACACAATACAACTGAGCTTGACTCAGAGATGTAGCTGCATGCTACATGGTTCACATTACAGATCTGTAGGCTTGCCTGCCTTTCAGACCTGCCCGATGCCAGAGTTCAGGACTGTGCATCTCTGCAAAGCAGACAGGGCAGTTCTGAGAATGGTTCCAACTTTCCTGTTGAGTTGCTATCCTTGGTGACCTTGCCTGCCAAATGCTGCTGTGATCTAACTAGGGATATATCCTTTAGATGGATTTTCATTTTGCTCAAAATGAAACAGACACACAATAAGCAGACTGATGAGCAGCAAACAACATCCAGTTTGAAAAAAGTTTAACAGAGTTAAATGTTCTTTAAAAGCAGGTGTACTGTTTCATTCACAGCAATGTGACCCTAACCAGCATTGGTAGAAACAGAAAACGTCTCCTTATTTTAAGTTGCCGCTCTCCTCTTTAATGTCCAGTGTGATTTATTGTGGAAAGGGGTAATGCCAATTTTTCTAACCAGATTATACAAGGGCAGAGGGGACAGAACCATCATAAACAGCTGGGCTGGCTCTTATCAGTGCAGATTGATTATCAGCTCTGCTTTCTTGTACAATAAATATCTCACTCAAGACTGAACTAGAAGAGTGTGTCTCTATCCACTTTGTTCTGGGGAAAGGCAGTATATGTGATTATAGTCTTAATGTAGTTTTGGTAATTTTGTTTTCTGTAAAAAGAAACCAATTAAGGATTATAAAACTTCTACTTCCTGAATTGCTTCTATTGCTTAAATTTATAAACAGCTTTCATGGCCTGAATGTCCCAGTTATTCATGCATTTGTTCTGTGGCTAAAGACCTAGTGAACTGGTACCTGGGAGCTTTACATGGGCAGGGCACATTCCTGGCGCACTGCCTTAATGGATGTACATTTAAGATAAAAGTCTGCCTTGGGAAAGACAAGCTTGAGACTCAACTAGAAAAGTTTGTTTCAGACCAGTTAAAAATGTAAAATATAGCTACCACAGAGCTTAATTGTACAATGGTACTTTCAACTTCTGTTACCAGGAGACAATATTTTGCATTTTTGTGGGATTGGCCTACAGCTACAGCCATATTGGACAGATGTTTTTTAACTCTAAATGCAATGCAAAATTACCTATCATTTCTTTGCTATGCAGATTGAATATTTTGCATGAGCATTCAAAAACGCATGTTTATAGTTTTAACTTTTTAAGTTTATTGTTTTCTACCACCAAATGTACTGTCTACAGATGGAAACTCAAGCCTTTGATGGGTGGTGAGGAATTGCTCAAAAGAATCAGTTACACAGACAGACACATTACACATAATGTTAGGAAAGGCTAGATTCCAATTTTCCAAATATGTATTGGAGGAAGCCTCATCTGAAAGAAACATTTTCAGAATTCCAGATGATAATCCTCAACAGCTGGTCCTATTTACAAGACTTGGTCAATGGGAAACACTGCTGCTTTTCCCCCTGGTGGTTCTTCTCCTCTCTCTAGTGCCGCTTTTGTGAAAGCAGACTGGCTCAGTAGTCTCATTGATGTCGTTCCTTATTACATTCAAAACAGCAGCAATAAAAGCAGGCACAGCAATTAAGCAATGTGGCATCCCATTTTTAGTTTACCTTTAAAAGTAACCAAAAAATTTGAGAATGTGGGGCTTTCCAACTACAGGGAACTGCAGCAGAGTACTTATTTTTGGAACTCAGTAACTTTCTGGCAGGAAGGGTACTTAATACTGAATAAACAATTACAAAGGGCTTGCCAAATTTTTAAACCTGAAGTCTTGGTTTTGTGTTGAAAATGTTGATAATCTTTAACCACTCTACTTCAAATACCATAAAGCAGGTTTAAGGCAAAATTTCAAGATATATGTAGTGTAGTTTAGGATTTTCATATTGAAACATGCTTAGTTTGGTCAGAGATAACCAAATAGTCTAGGTAACAGTCTTATGAGGAGTCCACCAGAGATAACCACTCATATACTATAGCTTAGAGCCAATTGAAAGTCTTTATTTCAGTGGCTGGGATTATACTCGGGTGTCAGGCATTTAGGTGTTATAGGCTTTTAAAGACAAAACCACATTCTGGTATCTTGCTCTGAAGCTGTGTGTGAGGATGAGGAGTGGGGTAGTTGCACAGCAGATGCTAAGCTAGGTGGTTAGCTGGAGGGGGAAGTTTCCACAAGGAGGGAATTTAACAGAAGCTAAGCTAAGCTAGCTGGAGCATCCTGGCCCCAGACTCCAAGAATACAGCTGGGTAATTTTCCAAAGGATTCTCCATCAAGGAGATCAAATTCTAGTTAAACCTGAGGCCTCAGCAAGGATACAAAGACAGGGGAGCTTCTGTATTGTCTAACCCTATCACTTTCCCCACTGGTTCTATGGGCATGAGTTAAATTGTTCGCATGTCCTTTTCTAGGGGGCACAGTTGGTCCTAGGGACCAGTAGCTTAATTATCCATGAAGTTGAGGATTCAGAGTCCTACCACTATCCTGATTGGGATAAGAATCAATAACCAGGTTAATTAATGCTGACAGTAAGGTGGTCAGCCATGGGGATCAGGTAAGCAGGGTAATACACCAATCATCTGATGTTTCCTTTCTTTGACATTGGCCATGGAGAAAACATATCAGTTATCAATGTGTATGATAATAGCCTTGTTCCCTCCCCACCCCCCAGTGGAGTGTTTGAGTCAAAGCTAAAAGTTCAGCTTGTTGGCCTAAAGTTACTCTGCTTAAAGATTGTGCCCAGATAGTCCTACCTTGGGTCACTACTGTTGTCCTTGCGTCCCTGATCCATTTTGGGCAAATCTGCTCCCATTTGTGAACAATACCTTGTCTGGGGTCACCAACAAGACTTCAGTCAGATCAGGCTTGACAGACCGTATCAGGTCAGTCATCTCAAGGCATTCATGCAGGTGTCACACAGGGTCATCATCTGGCAGGAGACAGGTGGGGCTGATGTCTTGTGTAAACAAGTACAGGCTTGATGCAGAAGCAGGGCTTTTTATCAGGTCACCCAGGCATTAGACACCTATCTTCCAGGTGACCCTCTAAAGGAGACATCAACAGTGTGGGGCTGCCTACAATAGTTTGTGCCCTAAAGTTAATTTGTCAGCTTCTTTTATCAGTAGGGCAGTGGCAGCAATGGTAACTGGATCAAGTCTCTTTCACAGATAAGCTACTGACTGGTCTTTTCCAGGGTCCCCGGGTTTGATGAGGAACCTGCCCACCCCAGGCCATGCTTCTGGCCTCATCCACATACAGTGGAAATGGATCTATAAGGTCTGGGAGGGCCAAGGCAGGGGCAGACACCAGGGCCTTTTTCATGTCCACAAGGTCTTTCAGCTCAGTTTCAGTCCATTCCAAAGGCAGAATACCCTTGATAGCAGCATACAGGTGTTTCGCCAACTCAGGCCAGTATCCAACTACCCCCAGAAATCTCCACACTTCTTTTTGATGTAGGGGTGAGGATGTGCGGGATGCCTGAAACATGGTCATGGAAGTGTCTGCTTTCCCTCCTCTAGGTTGCAGTCTAGGTATGTGACCTAAGGAACACAGTTGAGCCTTCTTGGCTGAGAATGTATCCCAGGGCTTGGTGGGCCTCTAAAAGGACATGTTATCTGTTCACATTCCTCCTCAGGAGTCACAGCTATGAGGCCATCTACATGTTGGAGCAGGGTGGTTTGTGTCATTTTTTGGTCTAAATTCCAAGAGATCTGTACTCAGGGCCACATAAATGCTGGAGAGTCCCTGGACCTGTCTCATAGTCAATTTGCCTCATTTCTCTCATCTGTTTCCCAAGGGCAGAAATCACAAGGGAGAGTTTCTGTCTTTGACTGAATCTCAGTTGTAAGCTTTCTGAGCTATTTCCATTAGTTGAGACTTGTTTATTCCCTTCAAATTATTTAAAAATTTCTGGAGCTTTATACCTGGCCAATTACATGACAAAGCTCAGTGGCTCACTAGTTTGGGGGGGCATCTGGGTCTATAGGGGTAAATATCCAGTATGTGTCATGAAGCCTTTCAAGAAACCCAGCAGACGACTTATCTGGTCCTAAGTTACCTGGTAGATTTTCTTGCTGCCACTTTTAATCCTCCCAATGTTTGTTGGAGGAAAAAAAAAAAAAAGCATGTTACCTTAAAACAGCTTCAAAGAGCTGTTTCTAACAGGCTCTTAAGAGTCTGCGACTTGTCAGAAGATAAGAGGGTTTTGGGGGTCTTCAGATTATAAGTCACTAACAGAGAAGAGGACATAAACCGTGTACCCAGAAGTTGAACTTCCAGATCAGGTATCTATTTTCTCTTCCTTGCAGTAAGGCTGAAAACAGGTGGAAAGCTGCACTCTAATTATTAGGGTCACCAACAATTGGCATAGGTCTTATGCCAAGAGGGTATGTTTCTTGCACCAGAGACAGCCATTGGTTATTGAAGTGGTGACTGTAGTTTGTATACATACACGTACATGCATACATAGCCATGCATATATACTTATACAAATGCATATTTAAAATAAATTCTAATTTCAGCAATTATACACTAATTTTAATCTTTGATGATTCCCAAAGCTACTCCTTGATATCCTGTATAATAGCTTTGGTATCTTAATTTTCTATTTGTCAATGACTCAAGAGTTTATCAACTATTAAAATGTATCTGTATCTATAAAAAGTCCTGTACCTATGGCTTCCTTTATAGAATTCAAAGTACTAGGACTAGAAATGGAGATGGTATGAAGTACTTTTCTTCCTGACATACTCTTACAAAACTTTAAGATTCCATAATAGTAAGTATACATTTCATTGCAGACACTAGGAAAAACAGCTTGAGAGCACTCTTATTTGAAGCAAAAGTAACATGAATCTATAGGGTATCTACAAACAAAAGGGCCAAAGATACTACCCTCCAATATGGGCAACAAAGCATTCTATAGCATCTAAAATGAGGTCTTTGCACGACTAAAGTCGTTATGTACTCCAGCATTCCCAACAGGCACTACTGTTCATGATGCAATGAAAACTGAACTATTTTCAGCTCCATAAAGTATTTTTCTCATAAAATGTACAATGACTGCTGAGAATGGACCCTATAGGCTCATATATTTGAATATCTAGACACTAGTTCATGTAATATTTGAGCAGGATTATGTATGACCTTGTTGGAAGAAGTATCTATTACTGGGTATGTAGGCTTTTGAAACCTCAAAGCTACTTCTCCAGCACTATGCCTGCTTGTGTTAACACCATGCTCTCTGCCACAATTATGGACTTAAGCCTCTAAAAAGGTAGGCAAAGCCCACAAAATTGCTCTCTCTCGTTAAGAGTGGCCTTGGTCACAGTGTCTCTTCACAACAATGAAACAGTGACTAAGACGTACATATATACTAAATTATGTGTAGATATAAACATGTACATATGCATACTTTTTGTAGAATGTCTCAAAATGCTTTTTATAAATTAATGCCCTGCTTAGCAAATTTACAATTTCAGCATATTTACAATTTCAATCACAAGGACTTACACACACCATACATTGTTCAAATTTACTATCATTTCTAGAAACATGATAGTAAGTCAGTGATGCTTTTGAAAAAAGACTTTATTCATATATGCAAAGACAATAGGTAATAGGAACATACTTTTAAGTTTAAAATTAATCTTCCATTTTGAAAGGCTCAGTACTTATCTCTTTCTCCCTTCTCTTAAATACTTGACTCCAACAAAACAGCAGACAAAAGTTTATTCCCTTACTTTTCTTTAAAGTCATATAGCAACAATTACATTTGTGCCTCAGAATTTAGGGTATCATTCATAGTAAGTTGGAGATTTAATCACAGAGTGGTACATGTAAGAACATACACTACAAATACACTGAAATTAGGGGACAAACTGTAAAAAGAACAAGTTTCAGGACACTTGTTAGTTTTCTGGTATACTGACTTGATGACATAAAAGAATTTTGACTTCAGATGTAGAATAAAATTAAGAATTAAAGATCATTAGGGACAGTTGTGATATGAACCATTGGGTTCCATTAAGTTAGAGTAAGTGGAATCTCCATGTTTGAGGAAAGGGGCTAATACAATATAGACAACAAGGCATTTTAAAACTCATGTCCCTGGCAGGTCAGATGATGTTCGGTCAATCGTTTTGGCTAGACTAAGGTCCCCTGAACTGCTCTGCTCTTAACTGTTACTTGTCTACTTTATACCAAGGAACAATCCTGACAGGAGTAAGATTGCAAAAGACTGTGGATACAAAGGTTCTCTGCTGTCACAATGCATAATGTCCAATGATCTAATGTCCATCTAATCTAAAATCAGATTCACTTTAGCACATTCTTGGGATACATTTATGAAACAAATTTTGTGGTTTAGAAATGTCGAAATTGCCTACTTTGACTGTTTTGGACATATTTCACTTTACAAAGGGAAATACAATAGACTAACAAAACTAAAAATGTATTTACTCTGTAATAACTAATATTTTGAATGTTTTTATAAAAACAATTTCTTTCAGATACTCTGATTGACTTTTAAGTGACATAAAAAAAAATTTCAGCACTCTTTAATACCAGTATTTTGCACAATTTTAAGACAGCCATTGAGTTTAGCATTTTAAGAAAAAAAGAGTATTAACTCACTAAGAATAGCTTATACACCTAGTGAAGTTTAGTTTGTCTTGGATTCTTTAAACAAAATTATACCCAGAATTTTAGATATCCTAATTACCATCCCAACCAAATAACTAGGATATATGCATATGTGTGGATTCTAGATAAAGGGTAAAATATTTTGTATAAATGTTAAGACCCACTGATTGGACTGTTAATCTGTTTTCCTGGGTTTAGATAAGGAAGACTTCAATAAAGCTAACTATATATTGAGTTCCACTGATTAAAAATGCAGTTCTAAAAATTCTGCTTTTGTGGCAAATGTTTAGACAAATAATAAATGTAAAGTACAATATTGTAAATACTGTACTGTTCAGGTACCTGTTGAGAAGTGAAATGCTTGTAGTCAAACTATCAAAATTCTGACCTTTCAAAATAGGTTTATAAAATCCTTTTCTTGAAAATTAGTACTTGCTTTTGAAATCTTAAAATGCCAATTTCAATTAAAAGTCCTTAAGGTAAATCTTAAAAGTTATTCCTTTCAACTATTTTTCAATTATTTGAAAATTATTTTTTATCTTTTTTTACTTGCAATTATTTTTTCTTTCAACTATATGAACACAGAACCAGTTTCTATATAACCATCTAATGAACAGATTCAACATAAAACTAGCAATCTAATGTAACTTTTATAGAAAGTCTGAGTGATTTGCCAAATTTCCTATAATAGTGAAAAATTTTCAGATTCTTTTAATATTCAAAACCAACAACCTCCTGAGATGAGAAAGTTAGCAGAGATGATCAGATTTAAGCACTGCCCGACTTCTTCTAAAGTGATGTACTCTTTTATCCTAGAAAAGATAGAAACAGACCTAAGATTATGAAACAATCAATGTGCTGTTTTAACTTCAAATATAATAAACAAGGAAAAGAAGATCATCTTGTAGAACCCTGCAACAATAAATGCACCAACCAGTTAGGCTCTATTAAATGATGAAATTAAAAAGGAATCCCAGTAAACTCAGGAATAGCAGTTAAAATTAGTACCATTTTAGATAATTAATGACTTAGCAGGTGAATCAAAGACAGTGGATTCTTAAAACTATTATTTTAAAAAATGTCATCATAATTTATTATATGTGTGTATGCATACACACATTATTTCCATGGCCCATATATGGAGGTCTGATGACAAATTGCAGGTCAGTTTCTTTCCTACATCATGTGGGTTCCAGGGTTTAAACATAGGTCATCAGGCTTAGTTGGTGGCAAACACCTTTACCTACCGTGCCACCTTACCAGACAAGTGAAACCAACCAACCAACCAAAAATCCAACAAAACAACAAAATAAACCTCAAGACTGGGGTCTAGATAAATGGTCTGGTGACTAAGAACACATTCTCACAGAGCCCATGTTTCAGCTTAGAAGCTGTTTACACTACCATATGGCGTCTGTGGGCATCAGGCACATAGGTAGTGCAGACATACACACAGAGAAAGCATCAGTATATGCATGTGTGTATGTATAGAGGCGGGAAGGGCGGGGGGGGGAGAAACACACCAAAACCCTCTTCAAAACAACAAAACTCTAGTAATGTTTTTTATTAACAACTTCATCTGACAGAAACCATATTGACAACAGTATTTTAATCTAAAATCCTTATTTTTGATTAAAACCTAAATCCTGTATAGTTAAAGCTCATTTTTTAATCTGTGAAGATATTTCATTCCATATGAAGAAAAGGTTAAGAAAATTAAAAATGCTTTCTCAAGGGGATTGGTCCTAGGAACCCTCTCCCTCATGGATATAAAAACCTTAAGGTTGCCCATATCTCTTATATAAAATGTTTGCATATATACTGCAGATCTTTCTGAATGCTTTAATTTTTTCTCATTTTACTACCTAACATGGAAAGTTTTACTGCTTTGAGGGGAATAACAAAGTCTATACATGTTCAGTATAATTTTAAATATCTGCATATAATCAGTTGAATTCAAGGATACTGGATTCATAAATACAGAAGACTGATATAGACAAATTATTTTCCTTTATTTTCTACAGAGATGTAGTTATAGGAATGTTGAATCCTTAATGAGAGAAATGGGGTTAATAAAATATAATTTTCTTTTCTACACAACTAGCTTAACCTGGCCCTTCTCCTAGGGACCAGATTCTATTGTTAGGAAAGAGTGACTTCTATGTGGCTAAAAGCGACTCATTTGGTTAAGTACCTGCTATGCAAGCATGAGGACATCATTCAGATCCCTAGCACTCCCTTTAAAAAGCTGGTAGTTGAATTATACTATGTAGTCATAGACTTCAGGAGTAGAGGCAGAGACAGGCAAATCTCTATAGCACATAGGTCAGTCAGCCTAGCCAAATGGATGAGCTCCAGATTCAGTGGAAGATCCCGTCTCAAAAAGCTGGCTAGTACTAAAAGACACCCAAATTCCACCTCTGACTGCCATAAGCACCCTCATATATGTATGCACACACAAACACACATCATGTAGCCTGTCAGTAAGATAAAATCCCACTTCGGTTGGGGTCTGGAAATGTGGTCACAAAGGCACACATTTTTTAGAAGTTAGGTAGGAATTAAAACTATAGGGCTGAAGTTAAAACAAAGAATGAGATTTACCATCAATTAATCAGTACATTCAATTACAATAAAACCAGCATTTAATTCATCTTTGGCTCCATAGAAAAAAGTGCTTGCTCTGTATAAGGACAAAAGCTTGCGACCCTGAGAACACCTATTACAGGCTTCCATACACAGTCAGCTAACACCCCTTGAACATTCATGCATACACAGAAGTAAAAGACAACAGCAGGCCATTCTAATAATTGATTCCTAACTAACAGGTAGAAATCTCTGGAGATCAGAAAGTTTTTCTTCTAATACTAAGTAAAAACTGAATTTTGAATACTTTCTGTTTTCAAACAAGTCATTTTACACCTTTAGACTTTTAGGCAAGCTGACTACTGCAGTTCTATATTGCACTATGAAGAAAAAAAAAAAAAACCTCAATTTTAAATGAGTATCTTTTATTCATTATGTTGCAAACACAGTACTTTCACTGGCTGCCTAAGACTAAAGGTTAGAAATGGAGAGAGATTGATTACTAATAGACAAGGGTTTTATTTCTGGGATGGCAAGACATTTTAAATTTGATTTATTGTTGTACAACTTAGTAAATATACTAAAGTTCATTGAATTATATACTTTAAATGACTTGTATGACATCCGTATTACTTACCTGTTATTAATCTATTATTTTAAAAAAACTTCCCTTAAATGCAATTTTCTTTCCATTGGACTAATCAATAGCTTTCATATTCACAGACCCAAAAGTAAAGGGACCTTAGAGACTTTGTGTTCTACTCATCCTGATTTTACATTTGTGGTCTTAGGGGCTGGAAGAACAGTACAGTAGTAAAGCATAGTCCCTGAGTTCTTCTCTTCAAACAAAACAACCACAATGAGCTGGCAAAACTGTAGTCTTAAAATAAAAATCATCTGTCTAAATTGGCTTGAAGATTAGAAACTAAATCTTTGCTAAATTCAAACATTCATATTCTCTTCCACTTTAACTCTGGATCAACTTCCATTTCTTTTCACTTGGTTATTTTCAACCTTCTCAGTTTTATTCTTTTTCTTTCTCCACAATGCTCAAATACGTTAACCAAGCAGTTCTTTTGTTCTCTTTAGTCCAAGAGCTATAAATTATATTCTGCTTTCAAATTTCTCTTTTACCATGTGGTCAAAAATTACTATTTTCTTATCTGCCAACTCTAACAAACCCTTTATATTACTTGTGTAGAGGAGGCCTGAGGTTAACATCTGCAGTCTTCCTGATTGTTTGCTACCTTTTTTATTTCACCCTGAGATCACTGACATGGGTTGTCCTGCCTTCATAGCTCACTTAGAATCCAGTCTTTGCTTTCTGAGGACTGGAATTCTAAGAAGGACACTAATTCCACCTGACATTTATGTGATTTTAGTTCAAATTCACACTTGCTCAGTAAGTGCTTTATTCACTAAGTCATGTGCCCAAGGGCTTACAACTCGTTTAACTTTTCAAGTTTTGTTTTTTGTTTTTTGCTTAAAGACAAATTATTTACTCTAAAATTTACATCACATCAAACACATTGCTGGGTAAAACTCAACCACCATAATGGTTCTGGAAGTTACAATAAACACTTCAATTAACGGTTTAAAAATATGTACACTACAGGAAAACATAATTCTTCAATGTTAACACGCACACATACCTTTACTATACATACTATTTTTTTCCTACCTTGAAGTAGTCATCTTGAGTAACAAGAGAGTTTCTCAGTCTGTTCTCAGGGTTAAACAGACAAGAGACTACAGTCTGTATACTTCGGTCCACAGATTTCTGCAACACAGAAGTTTAAAGACAATAATTTTATTAACTGGAAATGGCTTTCTCAAAGTATTCTAAGCATATCCCACTTATTTTTAAGAAATTCTTTCGTAATGTTAAACTCTTACGATTTTTAAATATTATTTCTCCTAAGAACAGTGGTTTAAAAAGCTGAATTTAAGCTGGGCAGTGGTGGCGCAGCCTTTAATCCCAGCACTTGGGAGGCAGAGTCAGGCAGATTTCTGAGTTCGAGGCCAGCCAGGGCTATACAGAGTGAGTTCCAGGACAGCCAGGGCTATACAGAGAAACCCTGCAGTCTTGAAAAACCAAAAAACCCAAAAAAAAAAAAAAAAAAAAAGAAAAAGCTGAATTTACATATTCCTTGAAGCATTTATTTTTTTCCTGTCACAGAAGTCAGCTTTAATATTTCAAGAAAAAAATATTCAGAATGAGATGTATTTGTACAAGCTACTTTAATTTATATACAAACATATGCAAGTATGTGTGTATGTATGTATATGTATGTGTATAAAGGTCTTTTTTTTAAACAGACTTATGTAACTCTAGGCTTGCCTCAAATTTGCTATGTAGTCAAGGCTGATTTTGGACTTATTTTTCTACCTCTCTAAAGTTGTACTTTCACTATACCACCTAATTTTTCAAATTTTAAGAATGTGGAACTGTGGCTCAAATCAGTTTATATATTACCTTATTGTTTAGTAGTTTTCTTCTGGTTTTTTCACTAATGAACACAGATGAGAGATGTGCCTAGTGAAAATTTCCATTATACACATTCCTAACATATCAACCACTTTGTTCATTCAACCATATGAATTATAATTTGGGAATGAGGATATGTTCAGTATGAAAAGCCAATGTCGTAGAATACCACAAATGATATGTATTACTATTTAGCTAAATAAAAACTTTAAATTATAAAATACTTGGCAAATACAATTCACACTAATTGTAGAAACCTGGCCACTAAACTCTGCTAAGTTATGCCATAGCAATACCTAAAATATGTTTAAGAAAAAAAATTAGAACAGAGGATAGGACAATGGAATCAAAATCTCAAAGTTTGGAGTGTCATTATTTTGTATATTAATTGCAGAGTTAAGTTTCCTAAGTTTCAGTTTTAAATCTGGGCAGACAGACCTACTTGTCAAAGAACCATTACTAATAAACATAAATAAAAATATAAAATCAGTAAACAAAATTAGATCTTTGCCTTTTGTGGGCCATTTCCAGAGGCAGGAGCAGCGTCATGAACTGAGCATTCATTGGGCAAAATGTCCGCTCCTGGATCAACTTCACTGCAGTGGTAGTTAACAGTTGTATAAGCCTGTATTAAAATAGTGAAAAAGTATAATTAGAAAGAAATATACATTCTAAGCCATCTGTTTTTCAAAATGCTAAGCTATTTCAGAAACGGTTTGAAGCTGAATGGCTAAAAGTAAATCTTATTTTAAAATGTCCTCTGTCAACACTATCAGAATCAGGATTCTAAGAAAAGTATAATATGTAGTAACAAAGTATGGGAGAATTTTCTTGATATATTTTAAAAATATCCAATCTTCATAAAAGTTAACGAAAGCTTTGGTGTTTTACAGCTAGTATCTTCCTTTATACCTTTTATAAAGTATTATTAATGGTAAAATATTTGTCTTGCTTCTATACACATTTTCTCTAAATAGCACAGTTAGAGGCAGATTAAGGTTAGAACAAATGTTAATTCTGAATCTAATATTAAAACTACTTTTTGTGGATTATATATCATGCCAACAAGTAACCAAAAACTTATACATGAAGCAGCCATTGTGCCTGTGCATACAAAAATGTGGGAAAAAAAGTTTCTCATGTGTGTATGTAACTGAAGTTACAAAAGAAAGTGAAATATGTACTATAAAAAGGCAATTAAAATATAAACGTATACAATATGGCAAAGAAAATACTGTAAGGCTAATAAGAGTATGCTCAGCTAATTCATTTTACCGGAGGTATAACATAACTCCTCTGCTCTCCAGCAGGCCACTGCGGTGGCATCTTAAGAAAAGAAACAAAGATTATTTAATCACACAGTTTTACAAAAGAAGCAATAAGACAATGTTAAAGTACTCATCACGCTGACTCAATTTCTTATTATAAAACAGAACTAAAGACAGGTACCTTTATATGCTTCTGGTATCTGTGTACTTCTCATTTTCTTACATATAAAAACCTCATTTTCTCAGAAGCTGGCATTCAGAAAACTTTAATGAAAACAGTGGCTCTTGGAAATGATCACTACAGCTATAGCCGTGGGTCATAAACACGGTCACATCTATTGGAACAAATTTATGAAACTACTATTTCACAGCACCCAGCACAATCAAACACTATCAGACTCTGGATGCTCTAAGAACTGGGTAATATTTTTATTTCAACGTATTCTATAAAAATTTATAAAAATCAGTCTGGATTTTTCAGGTATTTGACAGCAGTAAAGAATGCATGCTGAAATAATAATGGAAGATACTGAATCTTTGTAAACAGTCTGAACAAGATTTTTCCTTGTCAAAATAATCCCTAAATAATACTGATGCCTGAATTATAAACTACTTCTACTTTCCTTTAATTTTCAATAGATACTATGTAATAATTTTATATAAACAGACTATACTAATATCCCAAATTTATTTTCCTTTCCCTTAAGTTATCTGATAATTCAAATCCATGCCCTTAGGGCTCAGGGAAACCTGGGGAAGAGGAGGCAGAAAGAGTGTAAGAACAGGAGGGATGGAGGACACCAAGAAAACAAGGTCTTCTCAATCAACATGATCAAGCTCACATGAACTCACAGGGATAAATGCAGCATGCCCAGGGCCTGCAGATATGCACTAGGTCCTCTGCATAGATAGATACTACGGCTTCCAATTTAATATTTTTATGAGCTTCATCAATTTGTCAATGAATGGGTCTCTAATTTTTGTAACTTCTCTTGGGCTCTTTTCCTTCCATTTCTTTTTAATTCTGATGCATTAGTTTTTGTTTTGATTTTATTATTATCCCTTATGAGGTAGTGTAAGCAAGCCCCAATTAAGTGCTTTCTTTTGTAAGAATTGCTGTGGCCATTGTCTCTTCACAGCAATAGAACACTAAGACCTTAGAAGCCTGTTTATAAGAAGTGGGTGAGAATGGGATGGAAGTGGGGGGTTGGCAGGACTACAGGAAGGGAAACCATAATCAGTGTATTATGTGTGAGAAAAAAATCTTTTTCAATAAAAGAAATAATACCTGATAATTATAAACAGGCAGCTGATAGCCAGTGATAACCTGAACTGGTGAACTTGGATAAGGAGGATATGCCTGAGAATAAAGTACACAGAAAAAAATGGATAATAAAATACATTTGAGAAAATAATAACAACTTAAATTTAAGTTCACAATACAACAAAACTAAAATTTTCTTTTTTCCAATATATAGCAATGCTATAAGAAGAAATAGAGATGCTAAATGATTGGCTTTATGAAGAAAAGTATTTCTTGTCAAATGATAACCTATTACACAGGAAGAAGAAAAGACAATATTAATGACTACTTTTCTAAGCCAATAACTACCTTAGGAGGTCATCGTACACTGATTATAAATATATTCCTGGTAGGGGAGTTAAATTAATAGATCTTCTGTTTCTTTATAAAAACTTTTGCACAGTATTAACAGCAACATTAGCATATAAACTCTAATATTCCTCCTGTATTTATGATTTTCTTATTTAAATTTCTAAAAGTTAAGGGAATTACAATCTGAAACTAGAAAAAAATTAAATCAGTGTTTTCTATACTTGTATTTATTGACTAAAAACAAGCAGGTCACATATGGACACCTTGCATCAGTTAGGAATTAAGTAGGGATTTTCTTCTAAGTCATATTTAGAGCAAGAAAAAATAAGATACAGTCTATATTCCACACATAAAAATATATAGGATTTTACTATTATCTTTTTCTTTTATGGCAAAAAAATCTCTCTCAAATTGAAAAAGTAAAATATATCAATGTATCAATAGGCATAGTAAGCATGAAAATTTAAGTGTTAACCAATTCCAAACAAATTAAATGGAAGAATATGATTTATAGAAAAAAAAAAAAACCTATCAATTCCAGAACCAAAATAAACCCAGGATGTCAACAACTTACACAAGGAGTCATTTGGAAAGCATTGCAAATAAAACAGAGTGACTGATATCAGCTGGGAAGATATCAACTAAGAGAACTTACAAAACTTTTTGAATACTTAAAAACATCTTCAAATTTAAAAACTTTACGAGAAAAAGGTAATAGTAAATTCCTCTATATATTTTTCTATGTGTCTTAATGTGACTACTAAGGTTATAGGATAAAGGCTTATAAACTAGAGGCAGATTAGCATAAAAAGCACTAAGAATGAGACAGTAACAAAACCCTAATACTTGAAGTAGTCCAACAAAGAATGGAGTTGTGTTATCACTTAACATCCAAACTGTGGATATAATTTCAGAGCTTAAGAAGACTACTAAATATAAGAATAAAAATACATGCAGCGTTTACCTGAACATACTGAGTGATAGGATTCATCATGGTTGGAGGCTGCATGTATGTCTCAGCATTTGGACTACTCCAAACACTCTGGAACTGTGGTGGAGGAGGAGGATTAAAAATCAAAGGACGTGGCTGCACATGATAAGTACCTTTAAAAAAGTAAAAACAAAAGTTACACTGAGTTCTCTGAAAACCTAAGCAGTTTCATCAAGAAAACTTCTGGTTTTACTCACATAAATTTTGTTTCCTGATTGCAGGGCCCAGTTTCAGCTTTTTGCCATGGAAATTTATCTGTGACTAAAAACAGTAACAAATGATAATTTAATCTTTCATGTTCAAGACTTAGGCAAACACTACTGTGCTCAGCCTTACTTTAACCAAAGTGCCACAATGCATCAAATCCCGTTTCTAATCCTGTCTCCAGTTGGTAAAGCTAGAGCCTCTAAGCAAGCAGTTTCTGACAAATTATATAACATTACATTTTGATTTTAAACAGAAAGGAAGCCTGTTTTCTCTGTATTTCATATAAGATTGAATATCCAGGAATTACTCAACACTAAAGCATGCTAAGATTTATACAAAAGACTATTACTTACTTCTACTATCTTCTGCACATCCACGTCATTGTAAAATGAGACAAATCCATAGCTAGAAACACAAATGAAATACAAAATCGTAACTATATAGGACCATGGTTTAGACTTAATATTCTATGTAACAGAAAGTGATGACAAAAGATCAATACACTGTGATAAATATAGAGACATAGAGAATAGAGCCTTTATAATATCACTGCTGTTTTCTTAGTAATAAGTCAGAACATGCTAATATTAACATTCATTAATGAAGGTTTATTATTTAAGGCAAGACAGTTAAAATTTAAGACAGTGTGAAAAATAGAAAATATTCAAATACAAGTACTAGCAAAAGAACTGATTTTAAAAAAGTTTGTCCATAGCAACAATTTTATTAGCTAGCATGGCCATGTATGACATCCAAGCATCTCTCTTTGGCTATACTTAGCTCTATAAATAGTAGCTTATATCAAAAGTATGTTTACATACCCCTTTGACACACCAGTTCGATCAGTGATTATCTTCACTTCTTTTACTGAGCCATATCTGGCAAAGAAACTCCTGATTTCGGTTTCATCCATCTATGGAAAAGAATTGAATTTCAAGAGACAAAATTAAGCATTCAAAATTTCTAATTGTAAAAAAGATATTTGATTATGTGATAATCTCTAATATTTGCAAACTATTCCATTTTGTTGAGTGTATTTTTAGTTTCTATGTATTAAAACCAAACCTGCATAAAGTTTAAAACAACAGAAAAATCCTTTTAAGTCTACACATCAGCTCCCATTGTCCATAACATTTTAAATAGTTAAATTTATTGAGCTAACTCTCAACTATGTTGCCCAGGCCCCTCTTGGAACTCCTAGGCTCAAGCACTCCTTCCACCTCTTCCCACCCCAACACTAACTGGCTTCACAATTTCAGTTTAAAGTTTGAATGAAATATAAATACAATACCCTAACATCAATTCCACCAACAAAAACGGTGTTTGGCATAATTTTGCCTTCTGGCAAAACATATCCTTGACTGGTGGCTGCTGATGAAGACTGAGTACTGGCCTCTCTGGAGACAGCTGAATTTGGAGCCTCGGAAGTTGTAGCAGACTGAAATTTGGAAAATTGACAATTTAATATATATATATACATACACATATATGCACACATACGTATATAAACACAGTAAAACATTTCTTTTGTATTTAACCTAAATTAATGTTACTCTAGATTACCTAGCAATACAGTGTAGTTTAGCTTCAAGACTTAAGCAATTAAGAGAACTGGCATGGAAATTAAATAAAAGGATGTAATACTTTCAGAAATGTCCTTCTTACTGTTACCGTTTTTAAAACAAGTGTGGTGGTCTGAATTAAGAATGGCACCCATAGGATCACAGAATGAATGCTTGGTCATCATTTGAACGAATTAGGAGGTATGGTCTTGTGAAGAAGTATTTCACTGTAGATGGGTCTCAGAAGGCCAAGCCAGGTCCAGAGGCTCTCCTTCTGTTGCCTGTGGAGCTGGATGTAAAACTCTTAGCTCTCTCTCCAGTATCATGTCCACCTGTATGTGCCATACTTCGGCCATGCTAATAATGAACTGAAACTGAAAGCAAGACCCATTACATGCTTTCTAAGAGTTGCTGTGGTATCTGTTCACAGCAACAGAACACTAAGACAACACATTTTTAAAATGTGTCTAAGCAGTTTGACTGTTTGTATATATGTGCACCTGTGTGCTAGTGTCTGCAGAAGCCAGAGAGAGCTGGAGTCAGCCAGGGATACTTCCATAACAAATGATTCCCATAATAAAGTATTATTGGAACCAAAACCTGTATAGGGATGTGATGAAAAATCCTGTTATGGTACCTCTAGAAGTGAAGAAGAAAATTACTGTTTGGAAGAACTTGCTTTTCATTGTTCAAAATCTTGGTTTTCTTGCTTAAAATTAAAAAAAAAAAAAAAAAAAACTCCAATGTCTTCTAATTGTAATTTTTTTATACAAAAGCAAAATGGATGTTTGAGAAAAGTTTAATAAGGAAGAAAATAAAGCATTAAATATTATAGGATGCTTGATTTGGGCTTAAACTACCTGCTTCATCAAAGTAAATATAAGATTGGTTTCATCTTAATAGTGTAATATATATTAAAGGTGGCACACCGCATCCTGGTCCTTATCCAGTAGGTGGCACTCAAAACCAAGAAAGCAAAGAACTCCATTTTAATATGACCTAATGCCTACTGTATGCTTAATATTGTTTTATCTAAAACATCCACACTGATAGATGCTTTACTTTTAAAAATACGATCAAAACCATTCTACAACCAAATACTAAGTTAAATTTCGATGTTCAAGAAAGTATAATTTTTAAACTTGAGAGGGTCTTATTATGTAACTCTGGCTGGCTTCAAACTCATGTCTCTAATTCTTGAATACAATTTTTATTTTAAATGACATGTTGCCAAAGTTGACCTGAACTTCTAAAGAGCTCAAGTGATCCTCTTGCCTTGGCATCTGACCCCCACTACCCCCAATAGTTGAGATTTTCCACACACCTATATGCCTACTACTGACCCTGGTGGAAAGTATAATCTTACCCATCAATAGACTATAATAGCATACTGAAAACAGTGTATTAAATTTAAGGCAGATTAATTGTACCTCCAAATGACCTATGAGTTAAATGAGAAATATTAGAATACCAGCAATAAACTTGGAAGCTAGCACAAACTTTCCTATTATGTACAGTAACATATTCCAATATATTTGACTATCCACATATCGAATATAACTAAAGGTGAGAATACTGTTATTAAAGATTTCAGGATAACGTTTTTGAAATGTAATTAAATCACTATGCTAAAAAAATTCCCATATATGCTACAAATACTGGCCAAGATAAAGTATGCAGTCATCAAGTCTCTAACTGCAATGTAGTGAGAAAACTGTCCAGTATTGTGCGATTTTAATTACTGTGATAAGACAATTACCTATTTCACAATCATAAACGTTTACAAAAGTCCAACTTAATTTAACATCTGTCAGAAATTGTATCCATTTATTCCTTTACCTCTAAAATGAAAAAAAAAATAAATACACGAGTATGGAACATTTAACGGACTTGTGGCTAAAAGGCTATAACATAACGTTTTCCGTTCTGTCTCGGAGGCAGGGGCTCACTGGAGCCCAAGCTAGCCTGGCACCTCCTCAGCCCGCCTCCTGGCGGTGAGGGGGGGGATTACAGCACAGTCGTCCTGTCCGGCTACCTCCCTCCTACCCGCCTCCCCCAACCCGGCTCAGGCCTCCGGCTGCTGGCTCCTCCCCCAGCCCACGCACGACAGACGCTAAACACGCAAGCTGACGCAAAGCCGCCACCGACCCCTCGGCACGGCTGGTGACAGGGCCTGGCCAATGGCGGCCGGCGACGGTCCCGCCGTCAGTCTCCAAAGAACCATGCTTGCCGGGTCCCGCTCGACCCAGCCGCCGAGCCACAAGCCCACGGGCAGGCCCTGCCGCCGCCGCCGCCAGCCTAGGCGCCACCTAGCGGAGGACGCCGCGCTGGCTCTGCCCGGAAGCCGCGGCGCGGCGCGGCGCTCGTGAGAAGGGGCTGGGCCGCGGTGGGCCTCACCCAAGGCCTACGCCAGCAGGCACCTCGGCCCAAAGGCGGGAAAGAGCCGTCACGTGACGCCCAGGCCGTGCACGTGGCCCGCCCCGGAGCAGCCCGAGGTGGTCAGGGCTGCCCGCAGCCACCGGCTTCCGGTCCCCTCCCTGCCGCCCCTCAGGGCTTGCGTAGGCCGCAAAGTCAGCAAGGCCGCGACCCCCACCCGCTAAGCCTTACCCTGGGACCTGTCCGGTGGGGGACCCAGAACCGGAAACACGAAGGAACCCCCTTTTTTTTTTTCTGTTGCCCTCTCCCCCCTTCTTTATGCTACACCGAAAATAAAGCCGAATTTCAACCTCCGTGTAAGGAGTTGCGGCCTCTGGCTGGTCTTGCACCGCCACCCGGGGCCTGCCCTCGACTCACCATGATGGCGGCCGGAGTTCGGCTGGAAAAAACCTCGAAGGTGGAGCAGAAGCCACGCGGCTGGCAGCTCCTGAGGGTGAACGGAGCAGCTGCGGAGTGGCTGAGGTGGCTGCCTGGCCGCCAACGGGCCAAAAAGCCTTGGCGGCGGTGGAAAGAGAGCCGAGGGCCACGGGAGACGCCGGAGCCCCGAAGCGAGCGTGGCGAGGGTCGCTGAGGCACTGCGCTGTGGGGCTGCGTGCCCCCGAGGAAAGCTGTGCGTGGGCTGGCCTCGTGGTGGGCTTCAGCCAATGGGCGGCGGCGCTGGTCCCTCGCAGGGGGGGGCTGGGGGACCCACGTCGCCCACCGGAGTGCGTGAGGGGTGCGCACGGGGCATGCGCGACGTACGTGCTGGGCGCCGAGCTAGGCCCGAGCCTCCCGGATCCACAGACGTACAGCCCCATGGCGTTCCCTCACTCTCCAGAAACGTGTCTAAAGCCCCTTTTGAAACGAGTCCTGTGCATAACCGTGGTCAGAGTTCTGTCAGGAAAGCATTTATTCGGGGTCGTTACCTCAAAATGTCGCCCTGAGTGCATAGCATAGGGTTATCCCGTCCCAGAAGCTCGGAGACCCGATTTAAAATTTACAAAGCGCCGTTACAGAGAGAAAATACCAGGCACGTCTAGAAAGCACGCCTTAGACCCATTTTTCAGCCACGTTTAGGAGGAGGTTGAGTCCGGTTGCATGTTGGGAGGGCACGCCTCACGGGCCCACCCTTCAGCCGTCAGGACTTTTTAATTTCTTCCATTTTTATTATTTTTTTTTCTTCCCCTTCACTCTTTCAAGCAACTGCCTGAAGTATCAGGTACGAGGGACGCAGCAGTGAACACACAAGAGGCTATCTCTCCCCCCTCGTGGAATTTAAGCTGCAACGCGAGCGGTTTCTCTTTGTAGGCTTTACAGAAGCAGGCTAGGCCAGCTGAGAGAGTTCTAGAACATTCTCAAGGTGGGAGACATGGGGGCCTACCTACCTACAGCAAAGCCAGGCTGTACGGTGCTTGGTAGAGATAATCTTACATCGCAGAACCACTTGAGCACCTTATACCGTCCGTGACTACCTTTTGTACGGATGAAAAGCATTACTTTTTTTTTTTTTTGAGCTGGCAAAAACGATAGACTTAAAATTGCCGTTAACTATTCAGCAACGATGGATAAAATAATAATAAAATAAAATTAAAAAAAGGATAGATGCACTCATTTAAAAAGGGGGAGATTCCAAGGTACCGAAAAATGAAAATAAGCTTAAAACTACGGCTGGGAAAATCCGATTTCTCCTCTGGCCTTTGATAGGTGGCTACGTTTGGTGTGAACAGTCTGACAAAGGACCTGAACCGTCCTCATTTTAGTATAGAGGAAAAACAGCTACAAACACCCGGAATGGTTGGCTAGTGAGCAGGGGTTAGGGTTCGAACCTCTGTATAGCTGTAGGCCTAGATGTGTGGGCTGGAAGGGAAAGGTTGAAATAGTGAGACCGATGTGGAACTGAGTACCCCGCAGCACACCAGTACTCTGGAAAGGCAGCATCCCCCTTGAGGGATGGAGAGCACCGTGGGGACCAGAGCAAAAACCTAAAGCATTTAACTCTGGTTAGAATTTGACGCTCTGTACCTGCATTTCCCAAGTTTGGCATTTATAGTTTATGACATGTTTGTTACTAGAATCTCGAAACGAAAAAACAGGTTTTTCCAGTTCCCTATCCCCCTTCCCTGCAAAAGATTCCTAGGCATGGTGTTTACAAAGGCCGATCTGGAGAGGTAGCAAGGGGTCCTCTCAGAAGAGGACTTTTCAAAGAGAACCCTGCAGGAAGTGGAGCCTAGAGATGCAGTCTCCTAATCCCAACTGCTTGGGAGGAGAGTCTGAGGCAAAGAAAACTAAACGTTCAAGGCTGCCCTGACGATTTAGTGACACTGTTTCAACGTAAAAAGAAAGACAGAACTGTGCAAAGGATGTCGCCCAGGGCAGAGCGATTGCCTAGCATGTTCACCAAGGATGTCTCAAGCACACACCCTCCCCCCCAAAAAAGATTACAAAGCATTTACGGTGACTAGGAATGGTATGTTTGGATTGAATGAACTTTTTTATTTTTCTGTCTCTGTCTTTGTCTTTTAAGACAGGCTTTTTCTGTGTAGCTCTGGAATGCCCTCTGTAGATCAAGCTGGCCTTGAACTTACAGAGACCCGCTTGCCTCTGCCTCCTTAGGGCCCACCACTCCCGGCTCTTTTACTGCTTTAAACATACACTTTAAATAGAAAGCTAATAAGTATCTGCCCTCTTAAATAATTCAAAGGCCTCCGGGTGTTTTTACTGGTTAACCCCTTCCCCAGTTTAACCTGGCCGGTTTTCAGGTTCCTTCTGTTAGCCTGCTGTAAGTCAGCCATCGTGGCTTTTAGACCGACCCACGTAGAGAGAAACACTGTGCTCTCCATATTACCTCTCGCTCTACCCTGCTCTCCTAGCGCCTCCCAATTTACTCCCCTAGTCAGTTTCCCTTTATCTCTCCATCACAATACATTCTATTCCCCTTTTCTTGCACAATTCCATTCTCCACCCTGGTCCCTTACTAGGTACTTAACCTGTGTGGTTATCTGGATTGTAGCAAACATGTCAAAAAAAATCCTAAAGCATATAAAAGCTAATGTCTATATATAGAGAAAATATGTGATTTTTTTTTTTTGAGGTCTAGATTGCTTCATCTGTTTACCTGCAAACTTCGTTTTTCTTAAAAGGCAAATAATAGTCCATTGTGCTTCACAGACATTTGTGTTTCAGCTTTGAGAATTCTCTGCTTAATTCTAGATCTCATTTTTTAGTTGAGTTTTGTTTCTTCCTGTTTAGGTTGTTTGGTTCTTGTGTAATATAGATATTAGCCCTCTATCCCTTGTTGCAGGCTGCTGATTTGCCTAAACGATGCTGCCCTTTGCCATAAGAAGATTCTCACCATAATGAGGTCTCATTTATTAATTTTTGGTCTCCATGCCCATGGCATCAATGTCCTATTCAGAAAGTCCTTTTCTGTGCCAAAGAATCAAGCTTATTCCTCCCACTGAGAAGGCTTTACTCAGTGTGCATGAGAGCTTTTTAATAGTCAGCCATATTGATAGAACTCCCTCTTCTTATTCCCCTTTTAAAAGTATATATAAATTAAAATTTTAAATTCTGAAACTCATGTTAATTGTCCCAAAGAAAGGTTCAGGACCGTCACCCATCTCTCTTTGCTTGACTTACGTGCTCACAGTTTTTAATTATATTTTGTGTGTGTGTGCTTAACCGTTATTTTGTTTCTTAAAATTTTAGTTTTACTATAAACAAGATGAACTTTTTGTTCAAGTTGACAACTTCAGTTTATACGGTGTGCAAACTATAATCATATGTAGTCGGACAGTCTATATAAACACAATCATACGTAAGATACATTTAAAACCAAGATTTTCAATGGTATTATGTGTTGAGACTATGTTTTCTATAATTTTCATTGTGAAAAGGAAATATTACAGGGGCTCTCTAGAGATTTATTGCTAGATCTGGATCATGCAGAAACAAAAACAGACATATGGGAGGGGGACTCAGAGTACTGAGAGCAGGGGACGGGGGTTCTATCTCAGAGTAAAATAGGCCTGGAGAAACTAGGTAGTATAGCAGGTGTTCAGACTTAGTAGAGCTGCTGTAGCAGAACCTCACTGTGCAGCTGTCTTCAATTGGCAGTTTATCCTTGAGTCACAAACCATTAATGGTTAATTCTGATGTTACCTCCTTAGTCTAATATAAAAGAGATGCAGTCATACCTTGCAGGCTCAGTGGGATTGGAAGTTTTATGAATGTCTCCATTTTTGTTGTGTTCAGTCCCATGATCTAATAAGCCCATGTCACATCAGGGCACAAGTCCCTGTGGGGTCCACATACCTCACAGATTAAATGTGGACCTTTTAAAAAGGACACTTTATTTGGGTTAGTGTGGACATAGGAGACGGTACCTATGGCCTTGGCAGGAAGGCCCAAGATAGCAAAACAAGAAATGGAGGACGGAACTCCATGATTTCAGCTCAAGGAAAAGGAGTTCATGTGTTTCGGATAGCTGGCCAGAATCACAGTGTGGAGTCTCTCTCCGGGTTGCAGGAGAGACAGAAGAAGGAAAAGAAATGAAGGTTCTTTTAAAAACTCACAAGTCTGTTCCCAGGTGGGATGTAACTTCCAAAATTTCAGTAAGCGATGTTACCAGCCCGGTTGGAGGGTGGTCAATGGTGTCACCGTTACTTTCTCCCTGACTCAGAGTCGGGGGCTAGCTTTTACCTTTGCGTCCTTTTATGGTAGTTGTTTTTCCTAAAGACATCTCTGCATGATGAGATAAATAACAATAACTTACTCTGGAACTAGCTCATCGGTTAACTGTCCTTCAGGGCACAGCACTTTTACTTCTCCGGGTGTTTTGTTCTCTCTTCCTTGTCAGAGTCAGGAGGCCAGCCTGACCCAAGACGGGTCACTGTGACACAAACATGCTTGAGTCTGAAATGGGAGAGCCAAACCCCATCTCCCAATGGCTGCTCGGTGAGCTTCAACCAGCACAGGACAGTTGGCCAAAGTCACTTAGTACTTAGGGGTCCTCTGCTCCTGACGACATTGCTTTTGCCTTAGCAGCTCCCGTTCGGTGCCATGGCAGCCACACCTGGAATAATTAAAAAATATCAGCAATCATATGAACCAGAACTGTCTTTTTGTTCTGGGCAGGATTAAGGGGGGGACGTCGGAGGGAGAGGTCTCAGACTTCAGTTGGACCTTTCGTGTCAAAAAGAGAGGTATGAGTCAGGAGTTTGTCCCCGGGCAGTGGTTAGGCAGAGCGTGAGAACAGTTGATGGATGCAGACTACCTGTGGACTAGCATCACAGAGTGCTTAGGAGTGGGGTTGAAAGTTTGAGCTGCTATGCAGAAGTGGAGGAACAAGAGAAGGTCAGGAGTGGGGATAAAAGGAGACATGAGGTGGGAATTTCAGCATTTGTCATTACATCTTATGAAGTCCTTTAAGTCTATGAGGATCTGGAAATGAAAATTATCCAGTTGAGGCCAGGTGTGGCTGCTGTATAATTGATATTGGGGCCAGATCTGAACTGAGAGCTACGTAAGATAGGGGTCTAAATCTGGATAGACATAAGGTTTTGAGGTTTGATTTTAGGCATGCCAAAGGATGTTCTTGGGCACAGATAATTTGGAACCCATCTCAGAAGGTCAATGAAAAAGAGAGGACAGTTGTTCCCCACGTTGTCACCTGGGTGCAGGCAGCAGCTGGAGGAACAAGCATGAATTGCAGAAGATGGTGTCCCTGGCCTGTGACATCAGGTATCAAAAACCAAGAAGCCCTGGAATTCTGGAGCAGGCATTGGTCTGGGGCCCCTCCTGACGCTGGCCAAGGCTTACCTTACCAATGTGTAGTAGTGGGTGTGCTCTAGGAAACAAACAGCCAAGAGCCTCTGTTCTGGATAGACCGAGAGACAGGAGGACCGATTATACAAAGAACCTAAGCCAATTACACCCCAGAATGGGGCTTATACCACTAAGGTAGACAAAGGCCCCCAAGGCCCAGAGATTTCAAGTTGCAACAGGCAGCTGTTCAGTTTGTAGTAAGACGAGGAAACCGTATTCTCAATGGGTGAGTGTCAGGAAAGGGAGGGAGATGGAGAAGGAGAGAGGGAAACAGTCACCAGCTGGACACGGAAGCCCTAAACCCCTCTCGGGTGTCAGCACCAAATGTTAGATAGGGACAGAAGGAGGCAACATGAAACACAAGGAAGAGGCCAACCTCAACAGAAGTAGGTTGTCACTCACCAGAACAGTAAAGGGTGGAGGCTTTTATAGGGCAGCAAAGGAACTTTGGCAGTGGAAGATTCCATCTGGACATCCGTTCCTCTCCATCTTGGACTTGTAAATGCCAATGCAAGTTGATTAGTTGACCTTCTTATCAGGAGCTTCCAGGATCATAACTGCCTGCAGATGTTATCAGCTTGTTGGCTTTCCTGTCCGGAGCTTCCCGGGTCTTCTGAGGCCTTAAGATCATTAACCCTTCTGTAACAGTGGGGATAAAGGTGTCACTAGTTCACCAGCGGAAACGTTACCAGTCCATCCATGGCTGTGGTTTCTGGGCTTTACAGTTAGATAGGACTACCAAACGCTTGGTTTTCTCAGTCCCTTCTGATACTCAGAACCACTTGTCAGGGATGAGCTCAAATACTCCAAGTCCTGCATCCAAAGAGCATCATGTCTTCAGCAATAGGGCCTTATCTCCAAATTCTGGGAGGCAACCAGAGGTGATACCAATAGCCTGTATTGTCTTAGAGGTGTCTTGGCTTCCCCTGACTAAAAACTTGAGAGACTGTTTCTCAGGCATAGAATTAAGGCTTTTGTTAGATACTTCATGGCTCTTAGGGGAAGCATTATCATGCCAAGGTTGGTGACATTTTCTTGGAACCTTACAAAAACTTTAAACCATGGGAAACAATTGTTAAGATAAAAATTGGCAGTAAGCATTTCAGTGTGGCAAGGTTAGTAGCATAATTCATATAAGCTTCAGAAGCAAATCTCAATACTGCTTCCTTATCTGCCAGGGACTATTAACAGAAGAAATAAGGGTGACACTTTAATTTATAATTTTATTATATATGTAAATGATGAAATTATTTTATATTAAATTATTGATTAATAAATTTAAAAATAATTTCAATTATAAGTAGCTTCTGGTTGGCTTTTGAGTAGTATAATTTAGCCACACACTTAAACACATAAGTAGCATTGGCTTCTGTCCACATTCTACTGCCCAGTCAGACCTCCACAGCCTCTTATTACTCCTAAATAATAGAAAAAGACACCTCAATGTCTATAATGAGCTGAAGAAATCCTTGGCTCATGCCACTTAAAAAATAATTAGTATTAAACCCAACACCTTCATGACACCACTGTCCCACAAAGCGAGCCCAAAGTGTTGCTGCAGTACCCCTGGTCCTTTAAGGTCTGTGGGCCATGGGGGCTTCTGCTCTGTGTGTTGCTCTCCCGAAGTCATCTGAGGCAGAGTCCATATACTTCTTTCCACTGTAAACCAGGTATCCAGTGTTGCTGTGTTGTGCAGTATTTCTGTGCAGGTCAAGGAAGTGAGTGTGTGCAGAGACAACAGAACACTTTACAAATGTCATACTCTACTTGGTATTTGCATCAAGGGTGAGGCTACCAGGTATAGTAGATGGTACAGCAAGCAGGCTTGACACACTGGCAGCAGGGGATGTGGTGGGGGTGATCCAAGCACAGTACCCCCAGTAAGGGCCACTGAATGCAATCAGCTACCTAGTCAACTAATTACTGTCTCAGCTGTGATGCAGACAGACTCATTCTCGAGGTACTTGTCCTGCCTGGGATTCCAGTTCCTGCTCCAGCCCATCCTCTGGCTGGTCCTGGGTATTCTTCCCATTGTAGGTCTTGTGTACTATATATAAGTCTGTGGGCAACGGGCAGAACTCAGGTGCTTCCTTCTTCATGTGGCATCTCAGAGACTCTTTTATTTGTGTGTGTGTGTGTGTGTGTGTGTGTTGCACGTGTGTGCGTGCATGCACATGTGTACAAATGATGGCATGCTTGTGGAGATCAGAGGACAACTTGCATGAGTCAGTTCTCTCCTCCCATGGGGGTTTGAACTCAGGTACTCTTAAAGGCCTCTGCCAGTTCTGTGTTCTAAAAGCCTAGAACTTTGGACAGAAAATGTACCCCGATGTAGGCACTCAGGAACTTCAGTCATCTGTAGACCATTGTCACGATTTTTGCTATGGCTATCCAGAATCTCTACATAAATATTTGTATTCTTAATTGGCTTGTTGCCTTAAGCAGTATGGTTAAGTCAGATGCCATGTTAGTGATACTTTGAAGCAAGACAAGCCAATCACTTCTGAAAGTTATATTTCTAAATAAATCTTTCGAGGCAACTCAGCTTGCTTCAGACTAACATCGACATTCAGACAATTTGCGTAGGAAACTAAGTGTTGAATGTGTAAACTACTCTGCAGGTGCCAGGGGTTAAAGGGGGAACAAGCAGGCTTGGGATATAAAATGAGTAGAGGGACGGATAACCCACTTGGAAGTTGAAGGGTAATTGGCTCAGATCCGAGCTCACATGGAGTGTAAATAGCTCCATCTCTTCCCATCCCCCTAGGAACCCTGAGAGTAAGATTTACACTCCTGCCGAGTATTTCCAAGCCTCTGTTCCTGATGAATTTTTTCATCTCTGGATCATCTCACTGCCCAGCACACAGTCCTTGCCTATATCACGTTGTAACATAGAGGTAGAGAAGGCCTTTCCTTGATGCATCTCACCAGACAGCCGTCGAGCAAGGCTTTTGTGAAACTGTAGGTGGACTCTAGTAGAGTTTGAAAACAAGAAGGGTAGGTGAGGTTACGTAATCCAAAGAGCTGTGAATGTTTCAGCTGTGAGTTTTCTTCTTAAAAAGTACTTTGGCTGACCCTACTCATCACCCATTTCAGCAGAGCAGTTGACTCAGAAGTTTTAGCTGGCTTATACGGGAAGGAAACTCATTAAAACTTATTGGGTACTTGGGGCTGGAGAGGTGGCTCGGAGGCTAAGAGTGTACTGTTCTTTCAGAGGAACCGAGTTCGGTTCCCAGCACACATGTCAGGTTGCCTGTAACTCCAGGAGATCTGACACCCAGCCTCCAAGGGCACCTACAGTCATGTGCACGTGCTCCCATTCAGACACACAGGAGTGTAATTAAAAGTTTAAAAAAAATGAATGCAGAAGCAAAATGTACTAAGTAGCCACCGGAAAGGTCTCAAAAGAGAGTGAAGAAGCAAATTAGAAGTCTTTGTTTCCGGAATGGCACACAGCATTGCGTGCACCCGGTAACTGCATGGGTGTTTATTCGTTCAAAGCTTAGTTTCCTACGCAAGACACCCGAATTTTGCTGTCAGTCTGAACCAAGCTTGCCTAATCACCAGAGTGGCCTCACAAAGCTTGTTTAGAGATAATACAACTCCGAAAAGTGATTGACTTGTTAGAAGTAACAGGCGCTGCTTTGCCTGTGCCAGGGACCACTTAGATATATTTATTTTATCCTCAATGGTAATAGCTGTCGTCATCATCACCATCACCATCACCACCACCATCATCATCATCACCATCACCATCACTCTGTGTGTGTGTGTGTGTGTGTGTGTGTGTGTGTGTACTGTGGCATTTGCACACATGTATTTATACACACCTCTGGAATATGAAAGCTCGAGGAGGATGGACCACCTTAGTTTTTGAGGCAGGGTCTCTCTGAACCAGTGAGGCTGCTTGGCCTGAAAGCTGGTTCTACCTGCTCTGCCGTGCAGTTCTGGGCTTAGGCATTTGTGGTCATGTCGGGCTTTTACATGGGTGCTAGGGACTTGAACTCAGATCAGTAAGTTTCCACAGTAAGCCTCTCGTACTCAGAGCCATCTCCCCAGCCCTGAAGCTGCTGTTTTCTTCTCAGTTTACAGAGAAGAAAGTAAATGTGAGGAAGATCGGATGTCGATAAGTATGAGAGCCTCAGCTTGAACCCAGTCTGGCTTTAGAGTGCTTCTTGGTCCCTCGTGATGTGTTTGCAAACTACATAGAGGGAAAAAAGGACTAACATAGACAAAGTTAAGTCTAAATACCTAGTTTTCATAGCAGTACAAAAAGGTGGGGGGCTTTGAGGCTTTTTTCTCATGTAACAGTGTTGGTCACTTTTTGCCACATCTATGTTACAAAGTAGGGTTAGGCTCCAGCTTCCAGACCATCCACCAAAGAAAAGCAAACTCCAAGTATCAGCACAAATCAACTGTTCTCTTCCCAGTGTCCAGCCAGTGAGATGTTGCTATCTGGAGATGGTGCCTTTAAGGGGATGTTTAGGTCATGAGGGCAGAGTCCAAGGGGGTTCAGTTGTTCCCTGATGTGACACTGCAAAAATTGGCAGTCTGCAAACCAACAATGCCCATAGTGGGTACTGACCATGCTGGTGTCCTAGCCTTAGACTTTGTAGCTTCCAGAACGCTGCTGACAAGGAGAACTTCTGTTTATAGCAGTTCAGTTTCAGGTACTTTTGTTAGAGAAACCCAAATGGACAAAAGAAGTTGCTCCCCGGAGTAAGCTGCTGCCATAGAAACACTGAACAATGTGGCAACAGCTTTGGAACTAGATAAAGGGAGAGATGGGAAGCTTCTAAGTTCATTGCCAAGAGGCAGCTGGCTGCACAGTGGCAGGTTGGGTGAGCGAACGGCAGAAGAGGGAGCATGCTGTAAGAGATTTTGCAGGTGTCTGTGAGTGGAACGGCGAGGAGAAACATGGACACGAAAGCCCATCCTTATCACAGATCTAGGATAAATTGTGTTCATGTCCTAGTATTTTGTGGCATAAACAGAGAAGGCCACTTAGTCCGTTTTGTGATTCTACATTAAAATATCTGAGACCAGATAATTTATTTAAAAACGAGTGATTGATTTTTATAGTACTGGGTACTGTTATAGTCTGGGACATATGATAATCTGATATTGAGGTGCCAACACCCAGTACTTTCTCCATGTTACAACCCAGGTCAAAGGGCAAGAGAACGCATGCAAGAAGGATAGGATGGGGGTGGAAAAGGAGTGGGGAAGGGCACACACTCACACCCTCCAGTATGACCTCACCGGTCTCCATAACTCTCCAGCTTCAGTGACAATGACATCCATCATCTTTTGAGAATCAAACTCCTCTGAAAGCTCCCAACAATGCTGTGTTGGGGTTAAGTTTCCAATGCATGGGCTTTGAGGGATACACTCAATACAACAAATGCCAGTCTGTCATTGGATTGAGTATGTTACCCATGTAATAGAGAGGGAAAACCTCACATTTGTGTACTTACCCCACGTGTTCTGATCAGGTCTAAAATGTTTGGACAAGCTGACCTCTAGCTTGGCCATACCACTAGCTTCCTAAGTCACATAAATGTTCTTCCAGCTACTTTGGGGCTGCAGTTTCTACGTGGAGGCATCACCGAGCAAACTTGCTCATGACAGAGGAGCATCTCTTAGTTGTAAAAGAAGTGAGGAGAAAAGAGCTGAGGGAATGCCTTCTCCTTCCTCTTGCCCCTAGTCACTCTCATCTTTATTTCTATAGACTTATCCTGTTTCTCTTTCTTAGAAAATACTCAGAGCACGAAAATGAAGGTTTATGCGCCCCTTTGATCATAAACTTTGCAGTCTTAGTACCCCAGGGATAGTGACTGTCGGTAACTTGGCATGAATTCTTTCGACTCTTTTTTATGGATACCCTCTTGTGTACATTTATGTAAAAATATTTTGTATTTGTACTTATAGAAAATACTCACTTAGGTAGAGGATGTGTGATATTCTATACTTGGAGAGTACATAGAGTTATGCTTTATATTTGTCCTTAGGGAGAATATGTCACTTGCGTTGCCTTTTGTTCTGTGGAAACATGAGTAAAGAGGATACCAGTTACAGGCCTAAGAAATGATTCCATCTGTGGTGGTTTCAATATGGATGGACCCACGGACTCATGTGTTTGAATGCTTGGACACAGGGAGTGGCACTATTAAAAGGTGTGGTCTTGTTGCAGAAAGTGTGACAAAGAGGAGTGGTCTTTGATTATATATATATATATATATATAATATATAATACTATATAATAATATATATATATATATATTATATATATGTCAAGCTTTGCTCAGTGTGGACACAGTCCCCTCTGCTGCTTGTAGACCAAGATGTAGAGTTCTACCTGCACCATGCCTGCCTGGACGCTGCCACGTTTCCTGCCATGATGATAATGGACTGAACCTCTGAATCTGTAAGCCAGCCCCAATTAAATGTTGTCTTGTTGCCTTGGTCATGGTGTCTCTTCACAGCAATGAAACCCTAACTAAGACATCATCCAAGACTACTACCTTGGTGAGCCAGTGGGTTTAACTGGAGTTTCTCAGAGAGCACAATGGGGAGGGGTTTCCTACAGGAGCAGGGCAACAGTGTGCCAGGAAGAGAAGTCTTCCCCTAGCACCTGTCAATGCTGATATATTGTCACCGAGAGCAGGGACACCTGCACTGCCTCCAGGGAGGTGTCCTTGGAACCCCATTCACTACCTTGTTGGCGCTGAGAGCTCTCCCTCCCCCTGTATGAGGGCACATTAACAATCCTGTGAGGGTCCTGGATGTGGGAAAATAAAGCTCATTCCATGTCCAGATGGAATCAGCCGTACCTGTCCAGACAGCATTCCACAACACCGTTTTTTAAACACAAATTAAGTTGTAAGGTACAGATGTTGACATTTTGTTATTGTGTCAAAACTCTGCTGTTTGTTTTGTGAGACAAAGTCTCACTCTGTAGCCCAAGATGGCCTGAAATCCTCTATATAGCCCAGGCTATCACTGCCTCCCAAATACTAGGAATATAGGCCTGAGCCTTCACCCTTAGCTCTATAACTGACATTTTGTGTTTAATAATATAACTCAGAAATTTCTAATGTTAGTATTTAGGTTTATTTAAGCACTTTGACATGTGGCATGCTTTTGCATAACGTAGGTCTGCCATAGTTATTTTTCTGCAAATGGACATTTAGGTAATTTCTATTTTTTTTCATTGTTATAAATAATACAAAATAAATGTATTTCACTGGTGTCACATGAACATTTCCAAAGAGATATAACTGTCAGGTCATGCAATATACATGTATTTGTGCATGTATGTATATATGTACATACATATGTATTTATGCAGGTCTTCAGAAAAATGAAAACACTTCCCAGACTATGGCAGCTGACAAACTGAGTGGTCTGAACTCAAAGGATAGCCTCCGACTTCCCACCCTTCTCCCCGCACATCCTCCTTTTCTCCAAAGGTGAAGGAAGGTGTTCATGTGATGTTCTTCATCTGACTGAGGGAGTTCCCTCAGAAGGGATAGTCTCACTACCTTCCTCCCCACTTAAATCTCATAAAACATGGAAGACTATCTCTCAGGAAGTGGAGAGTTCAGGAAGTGACATCTGTCCTGGAGAGGCTACCAGAAGCAATCATCCGTTCGTCTGTGGGTCGTGATGCACAGAGCATATATGTAGCAAGAATGACTTTGTTCACGGTGTAGCCCACCCCCATTATCTCTTTTAATACTCTACGATGAAATACATGGAGCAATTAACTTATAATAAGAAAAGGCTTGGTTTGGCTCGGATTCTTGAGCTCTAACCTGATGATTCTCAACCTTCCTAATACTGTAACCCCTTAAAATACAGTTCGTGTTCTGGTGACCCCAAAGCACAAAATCATCTTCATTGCTTACTTCCTAACAGTAAATTTTGCTGCTGTTGTGAATCGTAGTGTAAATGGTTTGGGAGGTAGGGGTCACGTGACATCTTTGCTTTGGGATTCTGGCAAGAGTGACAGATCAGGGCAGAACAGAACAGTTAGGTCACCAGCCAGGAACAAAGAGAAAGCAGGTAGGTTGAGAGCGCGCACTTGGAGGCATGCCCCCGGCAACATAACTATAACTCGGCTCCTAAAAGCCCATAGCACCTCCCTAGCATCATTCCAGGGATAAGCCCTTGAGGACATTCTGTGCCAGAGCTGTAGCACCAGCCTGTGGTTTGCTTCTCCCTCCACAGGCTCTGGTTCTCTGTTTCTTCCTGTGACCATGGCAACCACCACCAGAAACCTCACGCCCCTTTTTCCTTTAGCTCAGTATACTGTTTGAGCCTCGGAGGTCTGGGGTTTCATACTTAGTGTGACCTCCCATGTGCTTGGATATTAATTAATCTGTGTTCTTTTCCTTCCGTTAATATTCTATCCGTCTGTTTGATAGACTTAAATGATCAGGTCTGCAGGAGATAAAGAGAAAATTCTTCTATTCTTAACTACATTCCAAGTTGTAATAGAGAATGTGAAACTGCCCTTTAAGATGCTATAAATATCAAAGCACATTTCTCTAGCTGTGAATGTGTGTGGTTGTCTCCCATTATCTGTCTACTAGCCGATATTGATGATTTGCCTACCCAATGGGGAAGGATGCCACCTCAGTTTTATTTTACTTTGAATTTCCCTGGTTAGTAGTAGAATTGAAACCATTTCTGTTGTCTGCTCCAGCTTCTTGTGCAAATGGTCTTTGTTATGTGTCTTTGGGGCTGTCTCTTTCCTACTGTGTGTGGGAGTCTGACTTCCTTCTGTATTTCCTGCTATATCCCAGGGGCACTGGGTACAGTGCTGTAGGATCCTGTGAAGCTCTTGTCTAGCATCTTGAAGTAGAGTTGTATTCATTGCCAAGAACTCTTTGTTCCCAAGTTAAAGAGATTGAAGCCTGGGACAAGAGAGGAAAAGAAGTCCCCTGGTCGTAAACGTCAACTGTTGGATCTCTTGGTGCCTTTGAGTGTGAGTCTTTTTCTGGGCCAGATAAGAGATGTTTCTCATGTCCCTCACTTTCAGACATGCTTTGGAAATGCCAGAGACTTCTGAAGAGAAGGTGTGATTTCCAGAGTGACTCTGCCTATTTTACTTTATTCTATTCTAGTTAGTTTAGTTTTCATTAAAAACACCTTTTGTGTGTACGAGTGTTTTGCCTGTATGCATATCTGTGTACCACATGTGGTCAGTGCCCTCAGAGGCCAGAAAAAGGCATCAGATCCGCTGGGAGGGACTGGAGGTGCCACACAAATGTTGAGAATCAAACCCGAGAGCGTCATCTTCTGAGCCATCTCTCCAGACATTTAAATATGTCTGCATTTTTAAATTTAAATTTTTTATTACATTTTAATTTAATTTAAAAATTAAAAAATTGTTGCATTTGTTTTAAAAAATGCATTTAAAAAGGCAATCTGACAACCGATAGAAATTGCTAAAGGCAATGATGTATGGGCAAGTCTTTCTGTCCCTGCGGCCAGCCCTAAATTTAGAGCGAGTTTATCTATACAGACAAGCGAGTAAACACAACATTCAAGGACTTAGCGTTCAGAGGTTAGCAGGACAGGTTCTATGCTGTAGAATCTATAGTGATCCCATTTCCTAAAAATGGATAAGCTCAGATTTTCCTTTTCTCCTCAAGAGTTTCCCCACATCCTGTGCGGAATTACTCTCAGAACATGTTTTGCAGATGTTTTATTTCATGCTGCTATGGTGGAATGGAGGAAGGAGAAGTGAGGAGACAGAGGAGTAACACACCAACAGGAAACCACAGTGTACTAAAAGAAAAGACACACGCAGAGACTCCACAAGCCCCAGAGCAAACTTGAGGCTGTTGAAGGAATCATTTGCTTGGCATTTCTCATATCCTGTCGATCAACAAGTTTCATTATCATTATGTATTTTTATTATTATATCATTATGTTATTATATCATTTATTATTAATTAATTAGACGATTAATTACACTTATTTCCTGATGGGTCTTCCACTCTAGTCCCACCACTTGCCTTTAGCCCATAAGATGCATCCTTGACTTTAAAAGCATCAAGCCAGGTTCTTTTCATACTGTGGCCCCGCCTTTAATCTCCATCGACTCCTACAGCCAATGTATGGTTCTTTTTTCTGCTCAAAATGTACGAGGCATCCTTACCACAAACTTTTATTATATTAAACTTAAGCCCTTTGCTGTCTCTTGGAATTCTTTGATGTGAGCCTTCGCCCCATGGGATGTCCTTGTCAGACTGAACATCCTTTCTTTAAAAATAGAAACTCTTTATTGGGCTATAAAGTCCTTGTACAGAGCATTGGTTTTGTAAAGACAACTTGTTTTCAGCACCTCATACATTCGGACCGTAATCACCCTCCTGTGCGTCCGTCCTCTGTGTTCCATGCTTTTTCCTTTTTGATTTCTTCTTCGAGTTCTACTTCACCTGTTCACGCTGACCTGTCCTGGTAAGCCCAGCAAGTCTCTAGACTTTGTCTAGATTTACACTGTACTTTACATATTTTAGATTTATTTACATGTGTGTGTACCACTTGTGTTTCTGGTGACCATGGAAGTCAGGAGCAGGTATCAATCCCCTGGGATTGGAATTACAGATGAGCGTGAGCCACCATGTGAATTCTGGGAGCAGAGTCCCCTACTCCTCTGCAAGAGCAGCAAATGCTTTTATGAGCCATCGATCCAGCCCATTAACTTGACCTATTTTAATTTACCTCTTGGTCTGAGGCACATTCCCACCTATAGTCAAGTTGTATTAGCAGAAAGAAGGGATGGATGTCTACTCTTGTCAGGAACTCCACATGTCACGTGACCTTTCTTCTGGCCACACCAATTGGATGACAAGCATTTCTCTAAGCTGAGTCAATCTGATTTCTCCCATTATGACCTTAATTAATCCCAGTACTCAGGAGGTAGAGGCAGGCAGACCAATGTCAGTTCTGGGCCGGCCTCCAGTCAAAGTCAGTCTTCCTGGAGACTGTTGTGACTTGTGGTATAACCGAAAGTAGAACCTCAAGTCACAGGATTCTCCCCTTTATCTTCTCAGTGAGTTCTCTGTTCAGTAACCCTCCTTTCTTTCTTCTCTCCTTCTTCCTTCCTTTGTTCTTCCCCCATTCCTCCATCTTACTAAATAACTCAAGATGGCCTGGCACTTGCTATGTAATCTGGGCTGGTCTTGAACTCATAACCCTCCTACATCAGCCTCTTCAGTGCTAGGATTATAGCTATGTGCCACCATATCCTGCTGGTTATCATTACAGCTATTTGTTCTCTCTCTCTCTGGCTCTCTCTTTCTCTCTTGTTTGCTCGCTCTCTCTCTCTCCTCTCTTAGTGGTGCTAAGGATTGAACCCAGGCAGGCTCTATACTGCCCAGCTACATCCTCAGCCTGGCTTCTGGCTCTTGAAATGAGATGAACTTGGATTAAGCCACAGACTCAGTTGCATGGTCTTTATCGACATTCACTAAGATAGCCATGCATTGTAATAACTGTTCCATTCTGTCTAGTAGTGACTACACGCTTGTCTCTTCTTGCACAGAGATTATATATTCTGCAAGACAGAGATCAAGCACAGATATTATTTCCCATGGTTCTTAAAAAACATTAACTACAAGGTATGATGAAGATTCTCTAATTCTTGTAGACTGATTGGTTGATTCCATTTTAGGCTGTCTCATACACAGAAAGTAAAGTCTCATAATATATTTTAGTATCAGATTAGCGAGATGCAGTTCTAGACTGATGGTTTGATTGACATCTTGCAAAATCAAGTAAATTGGTAAAAGAATAAGGAGATATACTTCCATATAGAAACACAGTTTCTGTTATCCTAAGAAGTAAAGTTTCAAGTTCTATTTGTAGGACTAGCTGCCTCGTACTATCCAAGCCTTCCAGCATTTCAGGGATATAAGCACCGTTAGAACCTATAGAAAATTAAGCTAACACTTTCTAAAGAGGAAAGCAGGAAAAAGCATATTTGACATTTAGAGCATATTTCTTAATTCCCTTCTTTTTGTTTGAAATACTTGTTTCACATAAACTTTCACCTTAAGAACACCAGCTTGATCTTAACTCACAGTGTAGGAGTTGGTTCCTGTTACTTTAGGATGGTGTTAACCACATCGGAAAGCTTGACACAGTTTTGAGTGCAATGATACTAAGTCGTAAAAAATTCCCTTAAAGAATACCTCTAGGCATTCTTAATTAACTTTAAATATAATTTTAAAATGAATAAAAGAGGGAGCTGGAAAGACGGCTCAGTGGTTAAGAGCACTGGCTGCTCTCCCAGAGGTCCAGAGTTCAATTCCCAGCACCCACACAGTGGCTCACAACCATTTGTAAATGGGATCCTATACCCTTTTATGGTGTGTCTGAAGACAGAGACAGTGTATTCATATACATAAAATAGATAAGTAATTTTTTTAAAAAAATGAACAAAAGAGCCAGATATAGTGACATGAACTTTTAATCCCAGCACTCGGAAATCAGAGGCAGGTGGATCTGTCAGTTTTAAGCTAGCCTGGTCTACATAGTGAGTTCCAGGACAGCCATGGCTACAGAGTGAAACCCTGACTAAAAACTAGACAAAAAGATTGATGGTGTTTATGTGTCTTTAAAAATCATTTCAACTGTCTTTACATTCTTGATCATTGCTTTAAAAAAGTAATGCGGCACTTCCAGCCCTTCGGCTTCAAGCCACAAATTAGCCAGATCTGAGTTTTCCCCTTAATGCCAAATGTAAAACAATGTATGGTAAATCCAGGGTTTTTCTCTCCCTAGTCCTGCTCCTGAAATGACAACTCTTGAGACTTCTTGTTTATTAATAACTGCCTAGGTCACAAGCTTCGGCTCATTCTCTGACTTACTCTTAACTTATTATCCCTTTTATTCTAACCTGAGTTCCACTTATGTGGCCAGTTTCCTCTCCTTGTCTTCTTATGTCCATCTCCTCAGAGTCCTTTGGGACAAACCTCCCCTTTATTGTATCCTGAGTTCAGCTACCTGCTGAACTTGTTTAATCTGTCTCCTCGGTGTTCCAGCTCGAGTCTCCTGTGCTTTTGACTCTTTCCATGAATTTTTTCTATCCCTAGTGGATGTCCCACCTCCTATTTCCTGCCAAAGTTCATTGGCCATAAACTTTTTTTATTGACAGGTAATGCTTATAAGAGTCTCTCTACAAACATCGAAATTTATGTCACACAGACTTCAGTTGAAAGAAATATCCATATCTAGAATTTAAAAATTTGCATTAAAAAGATTTTTTGTTTACAAAATAATCTAGATGCAGCAGGTGCTTGATCTTCTAACTGGACCACAGATGAATCCAAAACAACAAAAAGGAGAGTTTGTTCTGTTTTGATTCTGAGCATAAAAAGTTGACACTCTTTTCATGGTATACACATATACACTCACACGCACATACACTCACTCATACACATACCACACCACACACAGACACAGACACACACATATGCACACAGATACACCACACACACTTACACACCACACACACATACCATACACATACTTACACACACACAGAGAGACACACACACACTATTCACATTCCACACCCCAAATACACATAACACACACACATGCATCATACACACACTCAGGCACACACACCCACACACCCACACAGTATAACTGTGTATATATATTGTCTTTGTCAAATGCTTCAGGACATGGAGTCATTGGATTGGCTGCAGGTACACAGAGTTCTCATCTTTAAAATCACCGATTTGATACTGTCAAGATTGCCAGTGACAAAGTGCCCTGCTTCTTTCAGATGAAGAGAGGAGGTAATATTCTGTAGTTTTGTTTTCACACTCCCATGGGGCTTCAGAGGGAGTCAAGCTGAGGTGAGACATAATCAGCTCTCTTGGTGTGTTCCAACCTCTTTTGGAGTCACCCCTCTGGGTCCAGTCAGTACAACTTAGGATCAACTCAAAGCTTCATACCCCTGATAATCTTGAAAATGGAAAATAATGCCTACCAGATAGGCATTTTATTTATGTATTTTAATTGTATTTACTCTTAGCTGGAGATTGTATGAGGCTTAAAGATAGTGCAGGAAAAACTACGGTAACTCCAACCTGGACTCACAGGCTACAGCAGCAGGGTGACCAGTTGGGCCTACACTCTTCTGTTGGCTTTGAAGAGACTTCCATGGGTTTGTCATTGGCCAATCATCTCATCTCATACAGACCTTCATCAAGCTATGGATGTCCTGGAAGGTCCAAGGTGCCAACCCTAAACCTCCTATGAGCCCCTCTCAGCAGGGCAAAAAGCTCAGGATTGGCCCATCTCCTCCCTGCAGCTGCCCAGTTACCTCTGCCCATTCTGCCACCCACCAATGAGGCCATTTGGTTTCTCCCAGATGTCTCAGCCTTTGGCTTGTTCTTTGCCTGATACCTCCTGACCCTGGGGCCTTTGACCAGACGTGCTGAGGTCCTGGTCTCTTATTTCCTTTCCATTCTTACATCCCTAGCTCTTCTTATCCGTGTAAAGATAAAACACAAACCAAAAATAATGAGAGACAGAGAGACAACGAGCCTGAGGTCATGTGAGGTCATGAAGCACAACTAGATTCCCCTAGAAAACAGTCTGCTATTTTCAAAACAACCGACCCCTGAGTATCCGATACGCTGAGTATCTGGACCTGCGGGCTGCCCTAGCACCCCTGAATCTCAAGTGCAGGATAGAGCTGTGTTCCCCACCCTATCCAGCCCGTCTCCAGAGTCTTGTGGAGAAAGTTTTCTATTGGACATGCATTTTTTCCCCAAATGCATTTTTCTTCTTTTTACAGATATTTTTGCTGGGCAGGAAGAATTGGCAGAGACGAGGACAGGAAATAAAAGCTCAATTGGCAACTCTGGAAATTAAGTCAGCTTTCGTGTCGAGAACCATCTAGAGTTTCAAAGGCAAAAAGAAGCAGCCAACTTCTTTGTCTCTTGTTTCTGGCATGTCTTTTCTTCTCTGAGCAGTTGAGAGAGACTCTGAGGACAACGGGTACGGTGGAGTCCAGCAGACGGGAGAGATAGGTACTGTTCCCTGTCTGTTATCTGTCAGCTGCCCAGGGTTGAGAGGTATAACGCTGCTGCGAGCACCAGAGAGCTCAAGGACAATATCCAGTTACATAAAAGAGACCGAGTCTTGAGGCTTAAATGAGGGGCAGAATTTTGTGACTGCAATATGAATCCATTTCTTTGTTCTTCTGCATCCCACTAAACCCAAAGAATATACCGTGTGCCACACGTACCTTGATACTAGTATCTTCGTGTTTTCTGTCTCCTTTACCCTTTCTTACCATTGGCTCCAGCACACAGTCTACAAAGATTATTTCCCAACTCACTTTGGAAAGCATGATAATATGTTTATAACTTAGCTATTATTATTACTGGCCACAGGAGAGAATTCGCCAAGAAAAACAGCAAATCATTTTGAGACAGATTTTTTTTTCTCCTTTAGAGATGAAGCCCCCTAAAATTATCCTCCTTGATTGTCTAGAGATACACCCATTTTCCTGCACGAAAGGAGCAATGGAAATGCTCATGTCCATTAAAGGTGGGTACTTTACGAAAGATATGTGGGTACACGACAGGAAATCAAATAGAAATAAAACTGAGAGCGAAACCTTTACGTGTGATCAGAGGATAAATTCACCCTTTTATAAATTAGTAGAGAAAAAAATGAACGTAAATAAAAACCAAATCTAGATATATCAGACTAGACAGCATACACCTGTAATCCTCCACTTCCCCAGTAGCTGAAGCAAGAGCAAGAAGCCCAGTCTGCTACACAGGAAGACTTGATCTTAAAGAGAAACAACAGGGGCATTGAAGAATCAGATGGGTTTTGTTAATAATATTTCTAGATATAATGATAAACAAACACAATCCTGTTGCACAGTGCTGATCACCAAAGAAGAAAATGGCTTCCATACATTCAGACGAAAACCACCTGCCAGTCAGACTGCTCTCATCAAGGGAGATGTAAGGGACCAAGCAATGATGACCAGGACAGCAGCGGCTCCCATAGTAGAGTCTCATGGCTTTTGAGGAGGTAGATGTGAATATTTAATTTAGGTACATAATTAAATGCATCATGGGAACTATAACTAGCAAACAGAAATGCTGGGTAAAACCCCTCCAGGAAGGACTTGTGGGAAACACTGACAGACCTACACTCAAGTCCATTCAACTCTTTCTTCTGGACTTTCACAGTGATAAGGCAAGTTGAGACCCACATTAGCATCTTTGACAGGTAGAAAATCAACAAGTCCCTTCAGATAAGTAAAATACAGAAGAAGCCCTTAGAGGGAATCTCCAGAATGTCTCTTGCTACATGAAAGGGTAAAACTTAAAAGAGAGTGTTCCTTTCCCTTTGTTCCTTCGTTGTGACCTTTGACATGGGAGCGAGAATTGAAAAGGGCAAGAGCCACTGGAAGAAGACAGTGAATTGAGAAGCATGGGTATCAAAATGGTCACATTAAAGATGAAGAAAACAACAAAACAAACAAACAACAGCTGAGCAGACCAGAGCTAACTGGTGAAGACCTTCGTCATCCCTCCTCTCCTCCAAGGTTCATTCCTAGCTCTGCAGCAGACCCTCTGTGGCAACCTTCCTCCCTCCGCTACCCCCGCCCACATCTGTGGATCCCACACACCTTTCTGTCCTAACCTCCCTCCCTGCCTTGTTGGTTCATCCAAACTCCCAAGTCCAGCGGGAACCTCCTGCTAACCACAGGCCTCTCCTGCCAGGGAAGCACGCCTGCTGACTGTAGATCCTTTCCTGTCCTTGTGTTCTTCCAGATCCATTGCCCCAGCTCTATAGCAGACCTTCTGAGTGGCCTCTGTCTATCCACATTCCAAGGAGACTAAATCCACAGATCCTAGTGGAACATTCTGCTCTCCTCCACTCTATGAAGCCATTCAGACCCCTAGCCTATTCTTATTCCTAAGTGTCAGCACCCAATACCCAGAAACACATTGTAGGGGCGGTTCTGATGCTAAGGTCTTGTTCTTGATCTGTCAGTAAAGAAAGTCATGGGCCAAATGCTGGTGAAAGGGATAGGCGAACCTTCCTGGTCCCTGGAGACAAGCAGAGAGATACAAGGGAGGAGAGGAGAGTGGGCCATGTTTCTGATGGAGAAGGGTTGAAGAGCCATGTGAGATCTCACACAAGCCACTCCTACAGGCAGGTGGTCAGGCGAGTTTAGCAACTAAAGTTTCTGGCAGGTGGGAGGTACGGAGCCAAGAGTATTGATAAAGGCATGCTTTTCCAGGCTGGAGATAGTCGCTCCCAGCAATTGTGCCAAGAAGGCAAGTCTAAAATGAAAAACTGTGTGTGTATCTTTTATCTGTGGATTCGAGGGAAGTAGGGTAGGGGCTGGTAGAGCAGCCCTGTTCCCAGAGCAAAGGTGAGTAGCACAAAACTACACACAAAAACACGTTTTTCCTGGAACTCCCAGGGGTGACATCTATCAAATCCACAGAAAATTTCCTACCAGGCAACACACAGTCATCACACTCTCCAGAGAAGAAACAGAAACCAGGGAACAAAACACCCACTAAACAAAGACTAAACCAGATACCAGCACCTAGACCTATAGTCACCCTGTGATGGCTTATATATGCTTGGTCCAGAGTGGCACTATTAGGAGGTGTGGCCCTGTTGGAATAGGCATGTCACTATTGGTGTGGATTATTAGACCCTCACCCTAGCTGCCTGAAAGCCAGTCTTCCACTAGCAGCCTTCGGATGAAGATGTAGAACTCTCAGCTCTGCTTGTATCATGCCTGCCTAGATGCTGCCATGCTCCCACCTTGATGATAATAGACTAAACCTCTGAACCTGTAAGACAGCCCCAGTTAAATGTTGTCCTTTATAAGACTTGCCTTGGTCATGGTATCTGTTCACAGCAGTAAAACCCTAACTAAGACACACCTCAGTCCCAGGTGCATGACACAATCTTAAAAACACAACCAATAACAGCCAAGAAAATGTTTCCACTAGAACCCAGCAACCCTACCACAACAGGTTCTGAATATTCTGACATAGCTGAAGCACAAGAAAAAGACCTTGAAATGGCCTGTATGACAATGAGAGGACCTTAAAAAGAAACTGAATAAATCCCTTAAACAAATCCAGGAAAACACACATACACACACACATACACACACACACACAGTGGAAGGAAATGAATGTGGAAGAAACAGAGGAAGGGTTTGAAAATGGAAATCAAATCGATAAAGTAAACTCAAACTGAAGGAATTCTGGAAATGAAAAATTTAGGGATGCAAATAGAAGCTACAGAGGCAAGGTTCACCAATAAAATAAGAAAACAAGAGATGAAAGAGAAACTCGGGCATTGAAGATACAATAGAAGAAATGGATATATTTGTTGAAAAAAATGTTAGATCTAAAAACTCCAGACATAAAACATCCAGGAAACCTGGGACATTATGAAAAGAATAATAGGAATAGAGGAAGGAGAAGAAACCCAGCTCGAAGGCCTAGAAAATAACAAAATCACAGAAGAAAAATGTCCTAACCTAAAGAAGGAGATGCCTACAAAGGTGCAAGAAGCATACAGAACACCAGATAGATTGGACCAGAAAAGAAAGTTCCCTTGGCACATAATAATCAGAACATTAAACATTCACAACAACAACAACAACAAAAAGAATACTAAAAGATGCAAAAGGAAAAGATCAAGGAAGATGTAGAGACAGACCTATTAGAATCATACCTGACTTCCCAATGGAGACTCTAAAAGCCAGAAGGATCTGAACAGATATGCTGTAGATTCTAAGAGACCACAGAAGCCAGTCTAGACTATTATACCTAACAAAACTTTCAATCACTATGGATCACAGATGGAGAAAGTAAGCTATCCCAGGATAAAGCCAATTTAAACAATATCTATCTGTCTGTCTGTCTGTCTGTCTGTCTACCTGTCTATCTATCTATCTATCTATCTATCTATCTATCTATCTATCTATCTATCCATTCAGCCCTACAGATAGTGCTAAAAGAAAAACTCCAGCCTAAGGAGGTAAATTACAACAATGAAAACATAGAAAATAAATAATCACAGACTAGCAAAATCTAAAGACTGGAAATACACACACACACCACCACCACCACCACCACCACCACCAAAATAACAGAAATCAACACTCTCTCTTTGACATATACCCAAAGGACACTCACTCAGCCTTGTCCATTGCTGCCCTACTTATAATATCCAGAAACTGGAAACAACCTGGATGTCCTTCAATAGAGGAATGGATAAATAAAATATGGTGTATTTACACAATAGAGTATTACTGTTATTTTTTTTTAAAAAATGACATCATGAAATTTGTGGGGCAAATGGATGGAACTAGGAAAAACTCATCATGAATGAGGTAACTCAGATCCAGGAAGACAAATATGGGATGTATTTACTTATATTTGGATATTAGCCATTAAATAATAATACCAACCTACTGAGAAGTTGAGTATAGAGGTAGGGAAAATGGGGGAGAACATAGCTGTCTCTGGGAGGTAAAATAGAATAGATTTTATGGGTGGACTGAGGATGAATGGGGACATAAATGAGAATCAGATGGGATGGGGGAGGGAAGATGGCATTGAGGGGAGAATGAAAAGAGAGACAGCTAGAATTGAAGAGCATTTGAGGAGTAGTATGGAAACTTAATGCGGTGAAAAATTCCTAAAATATAGGAAGGTGATCCTAACAAAGTATTCAATAATGAGGAAGACAGATCCCCAACTGGCCATCTCTAGTCACCAAATGAAACTTTCAGTGCTGGGATTGGGTTACATCCAATTGAGTTATTGGCCAAAGGCGTCCTATGGAAATCCCCAAACAACCCAGGCTGTTGCCAAGACAACAGGTTGTTTTCTACAGCAAGTCCCTCCTGGGATCCTCCTTCGTGAGATTATAGGTGTGTGGTGCCAGGCTAGACTTAAGCTGATATTCAAGTGCAACACTTATTCTATAAGTACTCAACATTACTATACAGAGAAGCAAGGGGGAAAATAGTAGCTTGCTCAGACTTCAGCAGCCCAGTGACGTGACCTACCCTTGGAACCTTACAAGCCGTTCCTTGCTCAAATGGCTCCCCTTAACGGACTCAAGTCCACCGTAGAACAGGCAGCCAGTAGAGCCCTGAGTACACAACGGTAAACACGGTTGCATACGGAATCCAGGGTCTTCTACAAAAAGAGAGTCTGAGATACGGTCTCCACACTGGAGATTTAAAGGTAGGGAAGCGTAGTAGGTGGAGTGAGATAACCCTGATCAGGAGAAATGGTTCCAGTGGAAACGTGTTCAAACGATCTCAGATAATTCACCGAGGTGGCTACCATGGCTTGGCAACCAGGAGCTGTAGAAGAGCACGTGCGTTTGTAGAGCTTTCTGGTTCTGTGGAAGATCACTCAAATTCAGAACCTCTCCCTGTGAAAGCATCACACATCCGGCTTATCATCATGACCAGCACAGTCTGGTTAGTCTAGACCCGTGACGTGTGTGTCGTTTCTGAGCAATGAGGGTGCAGATCTAGCACGTGCTTTTCTTGCTCCTCTTCCTCCAGTGAGCCACTTTCCTGGTCCTGGCTGCTCTGTGCGTGGGCGTAAGAATCCACAAGGCATAGAGCGAAGAAAGAAATGAACATGGTTTCCTATAAGCCAATTCCACTTTGGGGTGGTTGTGTCTGGAACACAGTCTGGCTAATGATCTTACTTGGAACTGTAAGAGATCACTAAATGATACTAGTTTCAAAAGAGACATTTGTGCATTGGGTCCCTCAATTCACAGCTCGGTTCCACAAGGGCTAAGGTTATGCCAGGTGCTGATAGTACTTAGCAGGAGAAAAAAGAATGCTACTTTTGAATTTCTTAAGTATCAAAACACACACACACACACACACACACACACACGCACGCACGCACGCACGCACGCAAACTCAAATCCCATGGTTATTATTAGTTTCATGGAATAATCTATCACTAAGTGGCATGATGTTCCTGAGAACATTCTGTGCTGAAATATTGCACGTCTCAGCGGGTGTTTTCTTTAATCTTTCTCCTTATACTTCAAAGTTCCAGTCAATTTTAGAGAAAGTTCTGTGGGCTGCTGCTAAGAAAGTATATTCTTTTAATGTTTGAATCACCATTAAAACAGCAAGAAGAATTAAGCAAGTGAAATTAATTTCAGTAATATAATTTACTTAAACCAATCTATCTAAAAACATTAGTTCAACCTGGAGTCATAAAAATATTTAGGAATTTAATTCTTCTGTTGTACTAAATACTTGGACTATAATACACATTTTATTCTTCCGGCATAACTCGATCTGAATTAGCCCCATTGCAGGTACTCAGTAGCCACAGAGACTGGTGGCCACTGCTGCTAGTGAAGTCCTAGTGTTGATGGTTCAGTAATGTGGTTCACACTACCACAAGTGTGAAATCTCCTTGAAAAGATTTGTTTTCATTTTTAAAGATTTCATGTATAATTTAGTATAAAATGATTTTACATTAATTCTTACTATATTATTTCTTCCTCTAGAAAATTAGTTATTACTGTATTAATTATTTCCTTCTTTGGAAAAGGAATTACGTTAGCCCCATGGCTCTGATTTTTGCTAGGATATTATCTTAAACCCCAGAAGAATTGTTTAAGGTTCAGGAGAGAGAGATGAGTTAGAAACCTATAAGTCATGTGTCTTTGTTGCGCTCTATTTCCAGAGATAAGACTTTCTCTAAAATGTCTTTGAAAACCCTGAGTTCTAAGACTCCAGTGAGGATGAGTTTTCCTTTATTAGGGGGGAGTAAGGCTGAATTTTATTATTGTTGCTCTTTAAGTGTGAGAGAAGTGAGCACACACACACACACACAGACACACACACGCATGTGCACATGCATGAGCCAGAGCATGTAATGTAGAGATTAGAAGAATGTTGAAAGAGCCATTTTTGCTTTCTGCCATACAGAGTCTGAGAATGGAACTCGGGCTGCCAGACATGGTGGCAAGTGCCTTTACTTCCTGAACCATCTCACTGGCCCGCTGCTGTGATATGCTTAGAAAACATGGCCTTTGGTGTTAACTGTCAAGTAACCTACCAAGTATTTGGAGCCACTCTTTCCAAGGCAGAGAATAGCTCTTCTCCGACCCCACACCCTGCATCCATGACTGGCCATCTAAACTCCCTGTGCTAGTTTTGCCAACTTGATACAAACTAGAGCAGTCTGGGAGAAGGAACTTCAGTGGAGGAGCTGTCTCCATCTGATTGGCCTGTAGGAGTACCTCGGTAGCATTTTCTTTATCATTGACTGGGTCGTTCACCTCAAAGCCAGGATAAAGTCTAGAGCTCACCACCTGTGAGTGAGCGGTAGGGTCCTTCAGAATCCAGAGTAATTATTTGAACACATGAGAAGGGGAGGGGAGAGAAAACGTCTTGCTTTTACCCAGTGGTCTGTGAAGTATGTGGTGGTGGATAAACACTGGCACCTGAGATGGGATCTTGCTTCTGCATCTCCGAGGAGTTGGTGACAGTGGAGGGGTGTGTTACCGTTTGAGTGGATTTGGCACAGCAAGGCTTCAGCTGAAAAGGCCCCAGGATCTGTAACCTGTGTAGCTGCCAACCTAGGCCTTCTAAGGGAGTGGATGCCTCAGCCATTCTCCTTTTCTCCCACAGATTTTAAAGCAGCAGCAAGTATCTCCTGTGTTCTACCCCACACATTTGAAAGGCAACAAACAACAAACAAACAAACAAACAAATCTACCTTCCCTCTCAGACAAGCACCAGAGCTAATTAATAGAGTTCAAGAAAGCACTTGAGATTAGGTCACTACATGAACGTAAATTCGTCATGAATGTTCAGGGCAAGATGGTTTATTTAGCAATACTAAAAATGGCTTTCTTTCGACAACACGTAAACTGCGTGTGTAGAATGCTTTTATTGTGTTCTTAAAGATTTCTTTTATTTTATAAGTGTGATTGTTTGTCTGTATTTATGTGTGTTTACCGGGTATGTGTTTGGTACCCATAGAGATCAGAAGAGAGTGTAGTGTCAGATCCCCTGGAGCTGGAGTTACAAACAATAATGCGCTAATCCAGGTCTTCTGCAAGAGCAGCAAGTGCTCTTACCTGATGAGCCATCTCTTCAGCCCCATAGCTTCACTTGGGGTGTTTTTATGAGAATTTCCAACTTAAACATTTGGGCTCTCATGTAAGCTCCAAAATGTGAAAGGCTTTAAAACTTTCTACATAAGCAATATGATTTTGAGCTAGGTTATTGGTTTTTATTTTTATTTGTACGGAAGCACTCTATCCTTGAACCATGCCTTTTTTTTTTTTTTCTTATTCCTTTGGGCATGCATTCTTATCCAGACTGAGTTTTCCCCTAAGAACTGCTCTGTGTGATTTTTTTTTCCCTCCAAGTTATGATAAGGAAGGACAAAGAACCATACAGTTTAGTTTCCCTCTGAGGTGTCTTATCGGTAAGTTTCTTTACTCTTGACTAAATTTCTGATGTGCAAGACAAAGTGAACTAAGTAATGTGAGCTCAGGTGAGGTGAGGTAATGCTATTTACTTAACAGAACACCTGAGGGTTTGTCCTGCTCCGGCTAGGCAGTGCCGGGTTCTCTGTGTGCCAGACTGTATTACTGAACAGCCCCGGGCAGAGTTGAGCACTGAGGCATGTTGAACATATCTCATTTGCAACGGTTAGTCCTGACTGCCAGCTAAATGACATTGAGAGTCATCTAGGAGATTCGTAAAGAATACTCCTAGGTGAGCTCTGAGGATGTTTCGAGAAAGAGCAACTAAGGCAGGGATGACCCTCTAAGATATGTGTCAGCATCTCACTAGCCAGGCCCAGGATGGGGAGTCTGCTAGAGAAGAGCATCCTCAATTTGTTTCCTGGCTACCCTGAGGGAATCCTTTCCTCTCTCATGCCCTTGCCATGATGCCTTGACTCAGCACAGGCCTGGGAACAGAATCAGCCTGTTATGGACGAAAATTTCTGAAACTGAGAGCAGAAATAAATCTGTCCTTCCTTCCTTCCTTCCTTCCTTCCTTCCTTCCTTCCTTCCTTCCTTCTGACCTCCCTTCTTCCCTCCCTCCCTCAAGTTTTCTGTCAAATAAGTGGGTGAGAGAAGCTAAGTAGCATCCTTCTTGTTTCAACGTGTTTGAATACTCTTCTATGGGACATTTTTTTCAGAGCGTCTTCAAATACATGACAGGCCAAAATCATCAAGGTATTTTTTGGGGGGGACCCTGGGTGTGTCCCCTGACTGGAGTCCTTCCTTAGATCAATGTGAACTCTCAGACCCTGTAAGCTTTTCCCATCTCTCCTATCCTGGTCAGTAACCACCTCCCACCTTCTGTAGCCTGAAGCATCCCTGAACACGCTGAATGTCTCCTTATACCTGCCGTGTTATTCAGGATGTTCTCTGTGACTGAAAAAAAAATTCATTCCATCTTCTCTTGCTTTACTACATGACCCTTTACTCATTCCTCAAGGCAAGGCTTAAATTTCTCTGTCGTGATTTTTTTCTAAATCCCCCTCTCACTCCCTTACCATTCTGGCCAGAAGTAACTGCCACCTCCCCTTCTCTGCACTTTCAGAGCCTATTGCCACCCCCACACCCCCCCACCCCCCGCCTTTCCTGGTATAGCACTTGGCACACACCTTCACTGTGCTATGTGTCGTCATGAAAGTGTCTTGTGCTTTCTGAAGCTTCCGGCTTTGTCATCTGTAGAATGTAAATAAAACCAGTTCCACTTTGTAGGGTCACTGTAAAGACATGACACTTAGCTGGATATGATGACATATACATTTAATGTTAGCACTCGAGGCAGAGGCAGGGGCCGGGGCGGGGGCCGGGGGCGGGGCCGGGGCAGGGGTAGAGGTAGGTGGATCTCTGTTAGTTAGAGGTCAGTCTGACATTTCTTATTTATTTGTGTACACACAAGCTCACATGACATTCACGTGGCAATCAGAGGACAACCTGAGGGATTTGAGTCTCTTTTCTCCTTGGGATTCCTGGAATTGAACTCAGCTCATCAAGCTTGGCAGCAAATGCCTTTACCTATTAAGCCATTTTGACTGCCGTATGCCATTTCTTTTCTTTTCTTTTTTTTTTTTTTTTCTTTTTCCGGGCTGTGAGCAAGCAGAGGCTGGACTCGAACTCGGGAGAGACGGCCGCCTCGGACTCCCGAGCACCGCGACTGCAGCGGTTTGCCACCGCTGGCCAGCTGCCATTTCTTTAAAAAACCTTTTCATTATGAGAGATTTTATAAACTCCATTGTCCATCATCATTCTTGACAATCACCAATAAAATGTCACTCTCTCATCCATCTATCCCTCTGCTCGCATGGATGGGCACTTTCCTCCAACACTATTAACATCTCTGTGCTACGAGCTTCACATGTTGTCGATGTCGTCAATATATCACTCAGTGTTGTGCAGCCGTCAGCCGCAATCCAGTTCTAGACTCTATATTCTTTTTTACTAAAGAGAGTGAAACTCTTTTCCCTGCACCCCCCCCCCCATTGCTACTACACTTTACCTCCAGCAAGAGTTTTAATGAAGAAGAAAAGATTGCAGTAAAGACTGTGTCTGGATCGGCTGTGAGAGGATGGTTATTTTTTTGCATACTTCAATCGTCTGGAAATGAAAGGATCTTTAGGTTTCTCCGTCCTTTCTCTCAATCTTTCCTCCCACTGCAGTGAAAACCATGTGGCATTCTGGAAAAAAAAAAAAAAAAACTAGAAGATAAAGACAGGAAGGAACTATAAAATGCCACTGAGGGCTGAACATGTATAATTTGTGTACAGAAAATAGCTGGACGAGGTCACTTATAAGAGATGATCATGACCTTGGGTAGCAAGATGCAGCTGCTTTCCTGTCCTGGTTCCTCCCCGTGCTGCGGTTGGCTCAGCACACTGCATGCTGGGGAGCTTATTATTTGCGTCTTTGTTGGAGGTGCTGCAGAACCACAGCGCTCGCTCCCATTTCCATTTTTGGATTGGGACAAAGCAACAGCCAGCGCTGATCTCTGTGAAGAGCATTGACGGCGGAACAGCCCCTCATTCAGCTGTTCCGCAGACATTTGTTGAGTTCTTATCGTAGAGATTACTCTAGTGAATCAGCTGGCTGAGGTAGAAAGAAAGAAGCGCCGAGTTCAAGTCTTGCCAGTGACCGTTAACTCTAAGCCTCAAGTGCCCTCTTAGCACAATGGGAGTGACAGCTGCTCTCACAGCCCATGACTATCATGGAGACGAAGTCAGATTATGCATATGAAGAACACGGGTGTTTATGATACATTGTTGGTAGTGACTATCCCTACACATCTTGATCCAGGTGTTGGCAGGGTCTCAGATGGTGATGGTCAGGGTCCCTAAATTCGGAGCCTGAAAATGAAAAAAAAAAACAAATTTTTTTTTTTTTTGTAAAAGTGATTTACTGAAGGAATATAACTTTTAAGAATTGCTCATGAGGAAACAGGGCTAGGAACAGGCCCAACCAAGAACATTGAGAACTGGCAGATTCTAGCCTCAGCCTGACCCATGAGGGCCCAAGGGCACCCACAGAGCAGCGCAGTTCCCCGCCGCTGAGGCAGAGATGGGCTATTGTAAGTCTCCTATCAGTCACTCTGCAGGTTGTCTGAGATTGGTGGGGAATAGACCATTTAGCTTGAGCTCAGATAACATGAGAGGAATCATGGGCTTGCGAGAGCAAAAACAAGTTGGGGAGAGGATGTTCAGATGGTACGCTGAAGAATTACAGAGTTACCATCTGGCCTATGGGAGTTGGCGGGGGTAATTTGATAATGGAGGATCCAGGTGTGTTGATAATCCTTTTGTGGCATCTCATTGTTGTCAGGCTGAAGATCACATTTCCTGCCCTGCCCTTCAACCACCTACATGATTTGAGCCTAGTTTGAGACTACTCCTGTCCCATTCCTTCAGGTTCCGTGCACCCTGATGGCAGCATTGCATAGCTGCCCAGCAGAGCCATCTGGTCTGCTCCCCAACCCCCATTCACACACTGTAGGATCTTGGGAAAGCTGCTCCTGGTTTATAAGGCATTCATTAGAGACTAGATGGGACTGATAATTTTTATGGCCTGAAAAGACTGTAGGAGTTAATGGTAAAGGGAGCCTTACCCACACAATGGAGCGTATTTCCACTCGGGGCAGGATGTGTTTGTGGTCTGTTTCCTGTGTGTGGATGAAAGTGTACCCAGCCACCTCCCTGCGTCTGTTAGCGCGCCACGCCTTCCCCGACTTTATAGACTCTGGAATCTCAAGTCAAGTCAGCTTTCTTCCTAAACCTTGCCTTTGTTCATAGCATCTTATCACAGCGACAGAAAAGTAATCTAGAAACTGATACCAGAGGAGTGTGGCTCTGCTGTGTTGAAGAATGTGACTGCGGGTGTTTTGGAGGGATGTAGAAGATTCTGGAACTTTGGACTGAAAAAAAAATATTGAGCGTTGTAAGCAGAGCTTTGTGGGTGTAGAATCTGGTAGGCGCCTGGAAGGCAGTAATGAGGTCAGAGAGGGTCCAGCTCAAGAGGTTTCAGAGGGACACAAGATTCTACCAACAACTAGGCTGGAGGCCATGCCTGTGATATCTTGGTAAAGAATCTGGCTACCCTCTGCCCGTGTTCCAGGAACTCGGCTGAGGGTAAATTAAAAATTGATGGGCTGATATTACTGGCAGAGGAGATCTCAGGTGGTGTAATGTTGAGTCTGTGGAATGCTTATAACCAGTTACTCTCATACAGGCCTATGATGAAAAATAGCAACAAATGAGACCGGAAGAGTGGAAAAATTGTGCTGCTTGGTGAAAAAAAAAAAAAAAAATCACCAGAAAGCCTATTGGTCTAGCTGAGTCACGTGATGAGGAAGGAGCAGGGTTCATAATAAGTGGTCAGCTCTGGACAAGTGTATATACAGAAAGCACGAACTGGAATCAGCAGGTTTTGTGTGTGTGTGTGTGTGTGTGTGGTGTGTGTGTGTGTACATAGACACTTACAGATGAGGTTATGAGTTTGAGAGGGGCGTTAGTGAGGACATGGGAGGATTTGAAGGGGGAGAGGAAGTAGAGGAAGTGATGTAAATACAGTGTACTTATATATGAAATTCTCAAAAAATTAAATAAAAATTTGAAATTAAAATTTTAAAAATGGAGCAGAATACATATTTAAAAAAAATCTTTAAAACTAGACAAGAATATGATGTGGCTAGCAGAATTTCTGAGTTTTCCAGCTACCCCAGTATCTATAGAAAGAATTATTTCTCAATTAAAATAGTGTGATCTGGAAATAAGATTCATAAAATATCGACAATTTCAAATTTTTAACCATATATGCCCTTGTAAAAAATTTTACATGTTTTATTTTATGAAAATAATATGATCTCATTGATTCAACATTGAAAAAAGAAGAGATAGTTTAGCTAAGGAACTGATTAAAGTAAACTGAATATGTATCAAAAATAGTGATTCTACTGGGATTACGCTATAATATCTAGGCAATATGAAGACTTTTAAACTTTACATAAATGTATATAGTGATGTTACTTTTAATTTGGGGAAATTATTTTTGATTTTTTTTTTTTACTATTACTATTTAATGGCAGTTATTTTGTGTGGGGGGAGGAGAGCACATAGGCACATGGAGGTCAGAAGACAACTTGCTAGGATCAGTTCTGGTCTTCTACCATGTGGATCTTAGGGAATTAAACTCAAGTTGTCATATGCCTGTGGCCAACTGTGACCTTTGCCCACTAAATCATTTTAGCAGACATTTTTTTTTTTGAGATAGGTTTTTAAGCAAGAGGATTTCAAAGGTTCCTCAATATAATGAAAACCAAACAATCACTTAAAATACTTATACAATTATTCAATTTGATTTCTTTTGCATCACTTTGCATACTCAAAGCCATACATTATAGAGTCTCTATAAGTTTGTCTCCAACCTGGATGCAGGGATCCAACACTGGTAACACAGTGAAGGACTCAGGCTGTCTGCTCTGCCTCTGTGAAAAGCAGGAGAGGGTTTTACTTCCCTGCTCTGTTTTCTCTTGCGTCTCCTTGTAGAGACTTACTTAGAAGGCTGTCTAAATTGAAACGCACCGTATGCCACCATGATGTCTAAAGCACTTGCGTGGATCAGTTCACTTAACTCTACAGGGTAACCCCATCATGGATGAAGAAACAGGCTCAGCTGAAGGGAAGTTTCTGGAAAGAGTGTGGTTCAAAAGCAGAAGTTGTGTCATTAACCCCCATTATATTTCCCTTTCCCATCCTGCACAGACCACCAGATTTCTGTGAGCACTTAGGGTCACTCACAAATTTTGTCAGTTGCTCTCTTGTTCTGAGTTCGTGCCCTTGTTGATGGGGCTGGAGCTTTGGTACCCAGACTCCAAGTGGAAAGAGCTGATAGCACGTGGGCTTATGGTAACAACTATGAACTCTGTGGTTGGGTGAGCTATGTGTTAAGCCTTGCTGCTTGGTTGAAGGTGAATAGAATTTCGGGGAAGAGCAGCATTGGAATACTTCTGATGATGTGTTGGAAGACTAGGTTTAAAAAAAAAAAAAAAAACCTTCAAATCTGGAAGCAGGGTTTGCAGTCAGCAGCTTAGAGTACTTGCTGATTTTACAGCCACCCAAGTTCAGTTCCTAGCACACAAATCAGATAGTTAAAAACCATTCCATTTCCAGTACCTTCTTCTGTCCATGTGAGCACCTGCACATAGGTGATATACGCTCATACAGGGGCACTTGAATGAGTGCACATGAATGCACAGGCACACACACACTCAGAGAGAGAGAGAGATACAAACATACACACAGAGAGCTTTAAAAAGAGTATACCATGTGTTTTGTATACTTTATATAATTATTTTAAGTATAAAACTGTTGTGGATAGCCCCATCCTTGTATTTTGATCCTAGTTTCACTTTCCTGGAAGGGGCTGCAGAGGACGACTGAATCTGTACACAGGTGACGTCTTATGAACCTTCTGTCCAATTAAAACTTGTAAAATAAAGGCTAGAGCCAGTGATTGGGCAGTAGAAGGGGAGGCGGAGAAAAAGGCTTAGGGGAGGAGAGAATGAGAGGAATTGGATATAAAAGGTAGAGCAGAAGCAGAAAGAGAAGCAGTAGGAAGTCAAAGCAGAAGGAAGCCGATGATGGAGGAGCTGGAGGTGGAAGGAAAACCACGCGGCCTGGATAAATCTCAAGTTATAAGGGATCTCATAGCCGGGATTAGAGTAGTGTAGTGGTAAATCTGCCCAATCTAGGCATGCAATTTATACCATAATTATTGAGTTGTGTTTTAATTTAACTTAAATAATTCTTCTACTACACAAAACTAAAGTGTTTAAAAATATACTACAAAATGTATGGTACTCTACATAATTTGATTATTTTTAAGCAACCATGGACCAAGATCTCACATTTGTACTCTTCACGGTACTATTTCATTTATGGTACTATTTCTTCATGGTACTATTTGATTTTATTTCATTGATCTCTTATAGACCCTATGGTTTCTACATTTGAAAAGCTTCCTGCAATTTAACACTTCCTCATTTTTGTCAGCTTGGATTGCCATAGATAAATAAGGAAAAAAAAAAAGTGGTGTAAGAACAGAAATCTCTCTTCTCTTCTCACAGCTCTTGAGTTGGTGCTTCAGGGTCAGGGTACAGCATGGAGACCCCTCCCCTGTGGTGAGGGCATCCTTGCCGTGTCTTCACATGACAGGAGTGGGGTGGTGGTGTTCAAGCTCAGTGGTGTCCCAAGCTCCTTGGAATCTCTTCCTTTAAGAGCACCAAATCCACTTGACGGCCTTGTGATGTTTAATCTCTGTCTGCATCATTGGATTGAGAATCTTCTAGGAGATTGGGCCCTCCTGTTGCTGTGTCCGTTTCCAGAGGATTCACTGATGGAGGAAGACCCACCCTGAGTATGAGCAGCGCCGTCCATCATAGATGGGGGTCTCAACAGAAGAAAGGAGAGAAAGGAGCAAACCAGAGCATGCCGGCATTCCCCTTTCCTCTGTTTTCCTGTGTGCTGCTGTGAGCTGAGCTGCCCCAACATGTCTGCCCTGCTGCCACATACTGAATCCCCTGGAACCAGAGCCAAAATAAGTCCTTCCTCCTCTCCCTTGGTTCTTTACATATTGTGCAATAGCGATGGGGAAAGTAGCTGATCTAAACCTCGTGGTCTCCCAAAGGCCCAGCTCTGAAATATGCCCTAAGAACTGGGCTTCAACAACTGAATTTTAAGGACTCATAGTTCAAGCTCCTTCCTTCCTTCACATGAGGTCATAAATGATACATGAGGTCACATGTTCAGTTTTCCCACTCTAAATCCGTGGATTCTTTCTGCAAGACTAGCATTATTTCATACTATTTGGAAACTGAGTCTGAGTGTTCATGTGTTGAATCCAGCACTTCTCACACCAGACACTCTTTTAAATAGAGGTTACGGTGTTTTCTGCTCACTTCTCTCAATCTTGGGGAGATCCAATCTGAGAACTTTCTTCCCTGGGAGTGGTTTCTTTATAAAAGGCCCTAGTGACAGGTCCTGTGGTTTTTCCACACAGAAGTTCAGGCGTTAGCAAAGGTTTTCTGGTTTTAAGGTACAAAATAACTTCAGATTTTTAAAAATTATTTGTTTGTTTGTTTACTTATACATTTATTTAATGAGTGCTCCGCTGCATGTGCACCTGAATGCCAGAAGAGGGCATCAGATCCCTTATAGACAGATGGTCGTGAGCCACAGTGTGCTTGTTGAGAATTGAACTCAGAACCGTTGGAAGAGCAGCCAGTGTTTTTAGCCATCTCTCCAGCCCCCAGAGATCATTAATGTTCTAGAAAAATAAACTTTGCAGAATTTGAAGCTTTGCCCATTCACTTAACCTATTTAATGTAATTTGAGATTTTAAAACTTCTTCATGATCACCCAGGAAGAGTTGAGCACTTTTGTTCAATCCTCTGTAGGAAACAAGGAAGCAATTGTATTTGTTTCCTTGGCTATTTTCAGTTCGAGGAGTTTATGCCTCCAGCTGAGCACAGGGAAAGCTGCCACACTTGGACCAAAACAGCTGCCAGGTGTCTCCTCTTCTTCCTGTAGAGGAGATGGTTCAACTTCAGAATTTACTACTTTGCTGCTGAATTTATATGGTTTGGATCCTAGAGACCTGATCAGAAGTAGGGTATTAGCTCTTAAAACTTTGTTTCTATGTAAAACACCTGCTATCTTTTGTTCAAAAAGAAACCCCAAATGGGCCATTTCTAGACTACTCTAGGGAATGTCTATAAAGGCTTGGATATAGGCCTCTCTTTTATAAAAAAAAAAAAAACAACCTTCCTCCCTCCCTCCCTTCCCTCCCTCCTTCCTTCCTTCCTTCCTTCCTTCCTTCCTTTCTTTCTTCCTTTTTTTCTTCCTCCCTTCTTTTCTTTTCTTTCCGTTACTCCCATGGCTGGGTCTGTGAGGTCATTCCCAGAGGATTCATGGATATAGGAAGGCTCACCTGAGTGTGAGCAGCACCATCCCATAGGCTGGGGTCTCAACAGAATAAGGGGAGGAGGAGCAAGGCAGAGCATCCCCTTTTTATTCTGTTCTTGTGTGCTCACATGAGCTGAGCTGTTGAAAAAAAAAAATGCCTGCAGCTTTTCCACAATTCCTAGATCCTTCTCCAGGGTCTCCAATAAGAGTAAGTTGCATGGCCAGCTCTGTGACACAGGTGTTTGCTTCAACAGCTGAATACCTTCAGTATGACATCAGAAGCAGGAATAGCCATCTGGTCAATCGTCTTAGGCTCCAACTTATACCTGGAGTTCTTATGGATCCCTCAGTTTATGAGAAGTCTCACTGCCTCAGTGCTATTAACTTTTAGATCTGGTAAATCGTGAGGACTGCCCTGTGCTCTGTGGGCTGTTTATCAATTTGGCCTAAGCACTCACCAAGTGTCAGAGTCCTCCACCCACGTTATGACAACATCTCAAAGCATTACTGAATGTCCCTTGTGGGTGAGAACCAAGCCTGGTTATAAAGCATCTTCCTTTTCCAGCCACCTACCTCAGACTTCAGGCTGCTGTAATCAACTACTGTGGAGCAACGGAAGAAGCAGGAAGAAGCAGGAGGACTAGTCAGGAAGCCATTATAGCTGGGGCCAGTTGACGAGGACCTAGCAAGGATGAGCAACAGTAGAGATGGTAAGAAGTGGACAGAGGCTCGGCATACTTGGAACACAAAAGCTGTGGACCTGTGGTGGACTGGCGGGGGGACATAAGAGAAAGAGGGAGTTGAGAGTAAGGTAATCAACAGGAGGTTGGACTTGCCATAGACTGAGAAGTAGAAGACTGGGTAGATCAAGTTTTAGGAGCATCTCTAACTAGTTGGGGACATGCTAGCAGACACTGGAGTTCCCAGGGGGAAATAAACAACTAAGAGTCCAGGGACTGGGAAAGCACTGCATTTGGATTACACAGTCTAGCATGCCAGCACGTAGATGTAGCTAAAGCCATGAAAAGGGATGGGCTTGGGGAGAAGAGAAGATATGAAGAACAAGGGTCAGTGTGGTTCTTCACTCCAGGGGCAGGCAGTGAGGAGACTGAGGAATCGTCAGCAAAGTAGGGGTTCCTGAGAGCCAAATGGGGAACTCGATACAAAGACAGCGGAGCCGCTGATATGGAAAAGAGACATCAGGACGAACAGCCATTGCGTTTACAAATGTAGCAGTCACTGCCAACTGGAACAAGAGCTGTTTGTTACACAGTAGATCAACTGAGAATTGCAAAAGGAGGATAGGAGACAGGAAGTGTTCTTCCAGGGAGTTCTGCTCTAAAAGATAGGAGAAATGGGGTATTAGCTGTGACAGTGGGGTCGACACAGGTATTTATATAAGAAGATAGATAGCACATAGTTTTTTTTAAATGGGAATTGTGACAATTGCTCTTGCTTATCTACTTGATTGTATTAAGCACTTAGGAGAAGCATACATGTGAGTCAGTCTGGGATGCTGTCTTCAAAGAGGATTAGCTCATCCTGGATGTGGGGTGGTACCCAACAGGCCGTGGGTCCCAGCTAAAATAAGAATGTTGGGAGATATTTCAAGCTTAGACTTTCTGGTTCCTGGCTCCCATGTCAATTGGCTGATCCTCAACCGCAGCTTTCCTCCCACCTGAGCTTTCTTCCGTGATATTCCGCCTCTCCACAGGAACCACCTGACCGTGGGCTGAAACCATGAGCCAGGAAACAAGAGCAAAAGATTTCCCTCTCTTGAGTGATTTCTATTAGGTTGCCCCAGCAACAAGTCTGATGAACACAAGACTAACACTGGCATGCACAGACTGGGATTTTGACAGAAGAGAAAGAACTGGCTTCTGATAAGGGCAGCACAGTTCACAGGTGGGGACACAGGGTGCATGGGACACTTGCTTGAAGGCATTTGCAAAGCTTCCTTTCTGACCATTTCTGTTTTCTCTATGAAATAGGCCAATGGCTGAAGGTGTG